>PVKA01009756.1:0-32370 GCA_004027165.1 Ctenomys sociabilis | reverse complement strand
GTCCTCAAAAGAATAGGACTAGAAATCCCATTCAAGCCAGCTATCCCCCTACTGGGAATTTTCCCAATAATGTGGACAGGGAAAATAAAGTTATATTTCAAAATGTGTGTGGCTTCAGAATCTTGGAAAATTTTGTTTCCTTGTATTATTTACTTTCCATATTTAAGCACATTGGTCTTGATACCTAATCTTTGACACTTTCCTATAGAATGATCATCATAATCAGAAATAAGATAGCAAACTCTTTGTAAGAACTATAATGCAATGTATTATTAGATTTTATTTTATATATAATAAAATTCTCTTTGGGAAAAAACAGTATCACTTCCTGTCTGCCTCTTTAGGAAGAGGAGGAGAGGCAGCATTTTCATCCAGGCTATCTATCTTGAATCTTAAACTCTCAGTAAACAAATTCCTCATTTTCCAGTAAAATTGCTCCTTTTCTGGTGGTCATTTACACACTGTTAGTCCCCAAATATGACTGGTCAGTAGTATAAGTTATTTTGAAAACTTATTTTCTTCAACTGTTACTGCCTTACATTGCATGCTTGTTTCACAGTAGTTGCTTTGTAACTGGTTTTAATTTGGGTGCTAATGCTGGGTCCATCCAGGGCAATAAGTTGCACTAACATTCCTCACACAGTTGTGTACAATGTAAAGCTCATCATTCACCTAAAATTTATCTGCTTGCAATTTCTGAAGCTTCATGGCTCCATTCTCCAACATGGCACGGCATTACTTCCATCCATCTATTTCCCTTTTCATTGTGTAAGATCCAAACACAAATGTTATGGAGTGTATGAGGACCTCATTCAGTAACTCAATTAAGCTCATCAGTTTTGCTTAAAGCCATGCTAATGTGGGACCTATGGAGATCAAGATGTTAGACGTAATGTTTAGAAAGAGATCAAAACCACAGATTCAGGATTTCTTACTCTGGGAAAATGTCTACTTTAAAGACAAACATTTGGACAAGTTCTTTATGTACCTACATTTTTTATCATACACACATGTTAGAGCTGTGTGGGGAAATAGATCTATCAGAGTTATTTCAGAACCTTTAGGAAATAAGAATTGATTCTTCATTGTGTAATACGAAAACTCAGATTCTTGAACTAGCCATGAAAAACCCCCTTGCTTCTGGCTTTAATTTTCAAACTACTACTTTGTTTTTTTTTTAACTTGTGTTTTCAATTGGCTCTTCATTTCTATAATACCTCTTCTATGTCCTGAAATGCATACATGGTGTTTCTTATCTCAAGTTTTCTTTTGGCCCCTGATCTACATATTTGTAAAAGAAAGGTTTAGATTTTACTTGTCTGTGAGGCTCAACCTGAATATACCACAAGTTCTTCCAGCAGCTCCCTGAAATCTTATCATCATATATTGGATATTGCTAGACAGGTTCATAAAATTATGAAATCTAGTGTGGCTTCACTAATTAGATGAAGATTAAAAGAAGTAAAGGGATTAGTCATGCTCACCTGGACACGCACTTGTCAGCACTCCACTAAAGATAAGCTCTCTTATACTAGTGAGATCTCTCCCATTTCAATTTTAGATTCCCTTCAGCTTGTCAGTTTTTGCTAATTTATTAAATATGTAAGATGTGCATCTTCAGCTTGCTGCAAGTTTCATTAAAGTCCAGTTTAATATTTCTACTCATTTATATTTACCTGAGAACTGAACAGAATATGTTTTTGGCAATGTGACCTGCAATCGTGTATGATCCATGCATTTTTATTTGTTGTACCAAAGATCCAAGAACCAATATTAAATTTTAGGCCACATTATTATAACCCAATAACATTCCTTATATAATTTTTTTGTCTTTTAAATACTAGAAAAATCTGGATTCTTTCTACTTGTTTTCCTCATAGCCCACTTATTTTTACAGTAGTAATTACTCTTTGCAAAGCTTTTAAAGCCTTGGCCAAAACCAATTCTGGCAGGTAAAGCATTTTCAGCTAAAATGTGGAAAATAAATTTAGAATCTCATCTCTGTGTCAGCATATAGTATTTTAAAGCTAATCTATTTGCTTTCATTTTTTCCCATTTTGTCAAACATCAAGGACACTCACCAAAAGTCATTTGCTCCATATTTATTAGATTCTTGGTTTGCTGAATACTGAAAAATAATATTTAACTTGGATCATTTCAATGGTGTGACAAACCTATAGATTCGTAGCTTACTCCACAGTGAAAATTTTAAGGCTTTCTAACTTTGCACATAATTACACATATTTTATGAAACAGATAAGGCAGGTATAATGAGCCCTGTTTCACTGGTGAGGAAACTGGGACTAAACAAAATTCAATAATTTTTTCAGAAATTCCCCAGCCAGGAAGTAGAGAGGGATTTGAATCCATTTCTCTTGTCTCCTTTCCCAGTTCTCTTCCCATTACTCCATGGCCAGCCACCAACTGGCAAAGCCAAGCCCATTCTTGGCTATGAGAACGATCGAGCCATCGCTTGCTGCCAAGGAGGCATATTGAGTGGGATGTACTGAGTCTCTCTGTCGCATCATGTTCTACTGTGCATGTATGATTTTTTGCCAGAATCAGCTTCTTTCATCAAGATGTTCATTTTCCAGAGATGAAGTTTAATGGGATGAAATTTCACATAGCCCATGGTGAGAGGGTAGGAAATAAAAGAAAAACAGTCTTATTGCATAACTGCCACACAAAAATATTGAAATAATTCTTATGGTCACTAGAGAAGGCTTCAATTTGGCAAAAGTCTGTTCTTTAAAAATCTTAATTGATTGGAAAAATTGGGAGGAACATGAATATGAACAGAAAACAACAGAGTAGTAGTAGTATGTGTGTGTGTGTGTGCATGTGAAATTACTTCTTTAATTATTTGTCTCTCTCTCTCGAAGTTTGCCAGTGATTTCAGTGTCTTGTATCTTCAAAAACAAGAATCACTGAATGTATAGGAGTAGGTAGGAAGCAATAGCCAGTATTTAACACTAACTTGCAAGTTTTTTGTTTTCACACCGTAGGAGGATGGCAGAGGCACTCCTTAGCACCCTTGCCTTTTCAATATAATTGTTTCAACAGGTGCTCATCATGCAATATTACAGGAAGGAGGGAAGAAAAAATCATTCACAAGAATAATTATATGTGAGGAAATAGCTCCATACACATATAGAAGTAGAAATGAAAAGTTTGTATGTGCATGTTATCTATCAAACTAACTATTTATTCATTTGGTCTTTTTTGAGAAAGCATCTTGATGTGCAGTCAGGCTGGCCTTGAGCTCTCCTTTTAACACAGGCTGGTCTTGAACTGACAGTGCTCCTCCTGCCTCAGTCTCCCAAGTGCTGGGATTGCAGGCATGTGCCAGCATGCCCAGCCAACTTGCCCAGCCAACTCAAGTATATCTTTACTAATCTCTTCATTTTGCCAAATCAGGAAACCTTTTCCACAAAGTAGGATGTTCTAAAATGTCGTGATACATTCCTTTTTCCTATTCTAATGATAAGAATCTCTTGTTGATTCCACTGGCACTGGGCAACTATCTGAGCCTACAGCAACAGGCTTTGTAAGTTTCCCAGCTTCTTTATTTTAAATAAGAGGTGTTCATTTGGTTCTACCTCTTCAAGAAACAAATGTAGCAGAGTATCCAATGACTTGATTGGACCTCACCCGCTAAGCTGCAGACAGCAGCACAATTTAGTGACATCAAAGGCCTTAGAGACTTGCATTTCTAACCTCATCTAATCCATGCTTGATGGGCTTTATTTTTCAAGGTTAGAAAGGAAGAACTGTTGCATAGAGGTGCACATTTCTTTCTTCCTCATCCCCTAGTAGTTCCCCCAATATATCACAAAGATGCTGACCACTTTCCTTTCTCTACCTTTCCAATTCCACAGTCCCTCTGCCCCAATCTAAACAGCTGACTGTCCTGAGCAATTCTTTACCTGTTATCCTCACTTATTTCTGTAGTATCTATCCTCATAGGTCATTAAACCAATTTGGCAACACAATCCAACACAGTCCAGCATTCCACAGTAATAGTGAGCTATCTGAAGTTGTTGACTATGGTTATTTACAGCTCAACTTATTATTATGGCCCCACATTATATACCTCACTTTCAAACTTTTCTGCTGGATGGTTAAGACCAAGATAGATCAAGACCTATATACCAAAACATGTAGCTTTTGTTTCTGATGAGCTCAATGAAGTCCCCTTCGGTTTATCTTGTAATCCTGTACCTTACTCTATAGATCCTTTGTCTGTGTCATCCATGTGGATGAGTCACGGCCAATGCTTTACTAATTCGCTCTCTGTGAGAGGCTGAGAGAAAGTTTTCTCCCCATGTGACTCTCCCCAGGCACACTATACATCATCAATCTCTTTCCTCTGTGGCTCAATAATCTCCTTGATCAGAAAATTTGGAGCACAACTGAGTTTCATGATGTTACAGTACAGGTTCTCCTATGTTCTGAGTCTTTTCTGACCTTGAAAGGCTAGGACCAAAATGTTGGTTGGCCTTCTATCTGCAGACCAAAATGTTGTTGTGGCCCTTCTATTTCTCCAGTTTTGATCTGTGCACTTAGGTTGTTAACCATCCAGAAGAAAAGCTAATATGCCATTCAGTTTGCCCTAATTATCGGACTCAATTCTTTTTAGTTGTTGTTGGACATTTCTGTTTGTATTTCATCTTTTGACTTCTTATACTAGGGAGACTGTACAATATTTGCACATGTGTGTCTGGTTTATTTCACTTACGAGTATATGTTCAAGTGGCGTCCTCACAAGTGCTTGTGCATCTTTTCTGCAATAAGCATGGAAAGCCAAGCGGGACCTGCACTATGAACCCTCAGTGTTTACTCACCTCATGTAAATTAATTTCTCTGTTTGTCCAACAAAAACATCATCAAAGGTAAGTCTGTCATTGAAACATTTTCTTGGGCATGACAAGGGTGAATGAAAATTAAGAGCATTGGATATGTGGGTTTAAATGATCAGAATGATCTCTCTGTTCCAGAACAGCTTGGGCATCCTTATTTTTATTCTTGATGTTTCAACTATCCTAAGTGATGCCAAAACGCATGTACATTCTGAAAGGAAATGAATCATGATTTCCAAAATTTTTTACTCTATGCTATTATTGTGCTTTGGTGTATAATATAGAAATACAGCATACTTACATTAATCAATGGATATAGATATATTAAATGAAGTGTATAACTTCAAAATAATTTTTCTGTTCTTTTTTATTTTAAAGAGAAAAACAAAAACAAGAACAATAACAAAAACAAAACAATTAAATGTTAATTAACTGACCATTTAAGAAATTCCTGGAGCTTCCAAAATGACTGGCTAGGAAATGGATATAGTTACTATTATTGTAAAAGTTATTTTGCCAGTTTAAAATACCATACAACTTTTTTCTATGTAGGTCCCCTGCTGTCCATTTGACCTAAATTTGGATAACTGGAGAACACCCCTACGTGGTGGGAAAATGGGAGCACAGAAAGGCGAAGCTGTGACGCAGGGTGGAGAGCTCTAAAGCAGGAGTCCTTTCGGTTTGTTCTTTCTTCAGTGCATGCTGTGAAATGGCTTTGGGGTGAAGAAGTTACTTAACCTCGGTCTCAATGGGTAGAGTGAAAGCTAAATTCTCTCCTGGTTCTTCCAACTGTTATTTATTATTATTTTATGTTGTGAACAAATTAAAAATACTGTGTGTTTTAAACAAGTGAAACTAGCTTTCTGTAAGGGTTAAGATGGACTTTTCATTGGTAAACATGTGAGGTGTTTGGCACCCCTTGCTTCGCATGAAAATTTACCTGTGCTTTTTAGAAGGTACCCGACTGTATCTTTAATAAATATTAAATATTAGTCTCCATAAACTGTTTTAAGAAAATGGCCAAATATCTCAGCAGATTAAAGTGCCTGCAAATAGGAGCAGGGGCTTGGGGATTAATCCCTTAGCCTGTCATGCCAACCCTGCCCTCGGGGTGCACTGACATGGCAACTGAGATTGGGTATGGTGGTACCTGCCTATAATCCCAGAACTTTGGAGGTTGAAAACAGGAGAATCACTAGGAGTCCAATCTAGTAGTGAAACCCACTGAGCACCCTGAGGAACTTACCCTAAAATACGAAAAAGAAAAAAGAAGAAATTTAATAAATTTAGTACTTATAAAAAACTAAAAGATTAGAAGATCCAAGAAGATAATTTCTTTTTAAATAAAAAATAATATATAGTACAGAAATACTTTCTAAACTAACTAGTTGCAGACAAAAATGTAACCCTATGCTGAACAGGGCAGTTACTTCATTTGCTTACCTGGTTCCATTCTATCAATGCCAAGTTCATGCTGCTTAAAACCTTTTCAGGATCCTTAAGCATCACATGTTCCCCAGAAAACTGAGCGCCATCTCCTCTCCTTCAACCTAAAAGGTCATGGTGGAAGCTTCCTTTCCCACAATCACTGCTGTATAGAGCTACACCTGCTCCATGTGGCATGAGGTGCAGTCTAGTTAAAAAAAAATTGAATAACAATTCAGGGATTCATAAATGCATCCTCATGATGATATTCTGCCACCAGAGGCACAGACAACAGAGATAACCCAGCTGGTGTGACTTACGTTCCAAAGCCATAACCCTAATGCATCCCAGAGGGAGGAGATGAAAGGAGATTTACTATTAGTTCTGCCCTAATGCTGATCAATGAGCAAACTGCCACGAAGTTGTGGCCAAGGCAATGCATGCCTTCCAAGAAAAAATAAAGGGGTAGAAGACTGGTTGCAATATGCACGAGAATGACAGGAGGGAATAAAACCTTTTTTGTTAGGAAACTATCCCTCATGACCATGAGTGGTGCTACACCATCTGTTCATAATTCTGCAGTCTCGCAGTGCAAATGCCTGTCATGTACAACAAGCATTTGAAACATTAGGAAAAGCAAACATTTCCAAGGTAATTTTCCTAATATAAAGCAAGTTTATCAACAATCTGCAGGCTTCTCTTTCACTTCACATCCAAAGCCTCATATCTATAAGGTAAACTCCCTACAGAGAAGCATGCTGTCGATGAGACTAAAAAGGACAGAGACTACAGCTCCAAGGGAAAGGGAAACACAATCACCAGGTGACAAAAGGGAGATACATAGAAAAATGGGAATGGTTACTGGAAGCCCTGTGGAAATATCTTTAATATATTGCATTCCCATTCACCTTGCTGTGAGCTCAGGATTGCATCTTAATTACCAGCTGGCATTCCCAAAATATCCTTCTACCCATGGGGGAACTGTTGCAGAAGATTTTTAGCCATGGCAATGTTAATGACAAGTGTGAGAACCTTGGGAGCAAAGGATGTGACTGTCACGTGCGAGTACACAAGGCAGCCAGAAAAGGCTCAACTGGGAGAGGTAGAATGTTCTCATAGGCAAAGGAAAGGGCTTAGGGTTGGCCAGACAGCTCAGGGGACATTATACGCCTGCATAGGCAAATACAGGACCCAAGGTTCCTGGTGGTGTGCCCGGCCCACGCCTGGGGCACGCTGAGAGGGTGATTGAGATTATGCACACCTGTAGTTCAAGCACTTGGGAGGCTGAAAACAGGAGGTTCTCTATGAGTACGATCTGTGTAGTAAGCGCCTTATAAATCCTGTACTAAAATACATTAAAAAAAAAAAAAAAAAAGAATGGTGAGGGCTATAGGAAAGTTAAGTCACAGAAGATGAGGGGAGCAGGAAAGTGCTAGGATTAAATCTAGGCAAGCAGTTAGTTGCCAGTGGGAATCCTGGTCTGCAAGGTCAACTTCATTTCAGAAAGCAAAATTCAGAAATCCGGCAGGTCTGAAAAAGCAAAGACAGTGTGAAAACAAACAAGCACATGGTCCCTCCAGAAGGCCTGGGGACAGCTAGCAGGGTGTGCTTCCATCTCCTGTCCCTTTGTGTCCCTGCTCCCCTGCTGCAGTGGTGCGCAGTGGGCGCAGCAAGCAGGAGGCAGCCCAGGGATGCTGCCTCACTAGAACGACAACTGTGGGGATGGAGAGCAGATAGAGACAAATCATAGACCTAGTCATGTGTTGTGCCATGTACATAGAAGTCCTGTACCACAGCTGGGTTTTAAATGCATAGGTTCAGAACTGTTACGCCAGCCTTTTTGCACTGTAGCCAACCCTGAGATAAATACACATTAAAGAAGAACAATTGAAGTTTGAGAGGTCTGGCCTTGTCACTTTGCCCTTTGTGGCAGCGCGGAATAGTCTGATGAGAGCACGTGGCTGAGGAGCCCCGTGTATACCATGGCAGCGGGAAACAGAGGGGAAGAGATGGTTTCCTCTTCCCCTTCAAGGTTGCGCCTTCACTAACCTGCCTTCTCTTCTTGTGCCACACATCCAAAGATAGATCCCCTGCCTGTAGCACTGCAGTGTAGAATCAGCCTTCAACATACAGACCTCCAGGATCCAAATTATATAATGTTGGGGACAATGTAAGACTGGGCAGATTTTTTTAAGGCTTTCTTCTGGTATGGATCACAATGAAAGGAATGCGCATGAGAGGAATCACATGGCAAGGAAGGAATCAGAAAATGGGAAGGCATCAGTCTGGTGCTTTCATAGCCACTGTCATGGAAACTGACTGAAGTCCCATTAAAACTATGCTGACACACTCAGAGGGCCACAGCGAGTGTCCGACCTTCATTTAACTATGATACACCTGGCAGAGGTCCTGCAACCGCACAAGTCACTATGCTCAACCCTGGACTACAGATACACACACATTGCCTTTGACAATTTTGATGAACTTTCTTTGCAGTAGCAGGTGTGAGTGTGTGTGTGTGTGTGTGTGTGTGTGTGTGTGTGTGTGTGTGTAAGCTTGGAGTACAGCCTGGTATGGTTATTCTTTGAGTGAAGGAACAATTATATCCCCAATCAAAATTTTAGTTTCTTCTTCTCTGAAGTACATACAGTCATTTTATTTACTTTGTAGTACTGAATTTTGGGATGACAGTGTATGTAGAAAGCTTATGCATTCTTCTTGAATTCAATAGATACTTATTGATTAATGAAAGATAAGACAATATTAGTAAATTATTGTTCTTATAATATAATGACAGCTATAATGGTTAGCTTCTAGAGATAAGTGCAGTGATCTATTTATATTTTATGCTATCAAATTGTACTTTCTATTAATTATTGTTTATGCATCTGTTTTTTAAAAATGATAAGGGTCCAGTTTTTTGTTGTTTTTAAATGAATTGCTTTAAGTGTTAGGAACTGCTTTGCTTGCTTTGGAGAATTAGTTCAAATCTTTCCATTATTTAATGTGATGAATAGTTTATATACCATATGTAATACCTGCTCATTATGCATTTAGTTTTAATTTGTCAGTAACTCATTGGGGCTTCTTAGATGATTTGATTGGAATACTGCTTCAAAATTTAATTTCTGCTTTAGTCATTTTCATTTAATAATGAAAAATGCATATTAATTGGAACAGTATTTTATTTTCCCTTGAAGTTATATTTCATACATATTTCAATTTATATAAAATTTTGAATAGACTTTTGGCTGTACACTCAGGAATTTATTTTTTATTCATTTTATTAGTATGCATTTGCAGACATAATTTATATAACGTTATGCAGTGTAGGTACAAATACATCACGCCTTCATCCTTATCTTCCTGTTCCCACCACCTCTCTCCAAATTCCCACCTTAATGGAACCTCTTCGCTTCTCCACAGTAGTTGGCTGATTCTGACTTCTCAAAACACATAGACAAGCTGAGCGTGGTGGCACATGCCTGTAATCCCAGCACTCAGGAGGCAGAGGCAGGAGGATTGTTGGTGAGTTCGAGACCAGCCTGAGCTACAAAGTGAGCTTAGGCCAGCCTGAACTGCAGTGAGACCCTGTCTCAAAAAAAAAAAAAAAAAAAAAAAAAAAAAAAAAAACATAGACAAAGTTTTACTGTTATTCTGGACTCAAAGATTTTTTTTAACTTTTTCTTATGTGTTTAAATATATAATTTATTATATTTACTCTTTGATTTGTGAAAGAAAGCTGTTTTATTCTTTTATTTTCTTAATGCAATACATAAGATAATTTCCTTTTAAGTACACTTCTGGCTCTATCTTATAAAACATTCTTGAATAGATTCATTTGTAACTTTCATTGTGCATATCCACTGTTATCTGCTTTTGCCTGTCTATTTTCATATTGCCATGAATTTTCAGTTTGGAGGGTCATGATCATTGCATGCTTTTTCTTTTACACAAATGAATGCTCCAAGCCTGTCAGACATATCAGGATTTTGAAACCCTGCTTGGGGAATACAAATTAAGCAACATTTTCCTGTCTCATTAGGTCAAAGAAAATTATTTTTAATAAGCAACCAGGGCTAAAGCTGGACTCAAGATTCACATTCAAGTAAGTAAACAAAATTTTGACTATCTTTAATGATAACATCAGTTTTATATATTATGATATCTAGAAAAACACAGTCTAAAGTGTATATGACAGCAATACCTTATTCTTCCTTAAGAAGTAACCAACCAAAAGTAAAGGACTCACACTTGCCCAGACTCTGGATGGCCCCTTACTTAGGCTTGTTCTTAGTTTTCGTGCTAGAGTTCTCCTTGTTGCTTCAAGAATCCTTTGTGTTATATTTTTAGATTTATGTATGTGTTCAAACTTTTCTCCATGAAGCATTGGGACTGTGAATTCTCCCTGTGGTGTCTTTCTACCCATCTTCACAAGCTTGGATTATTGCTCTATGTTATCCTCAACCCTCTTTCATTCTTTGCCTTCTGGAAATCTTAGCTTGCATATGGTAAGCTGCTTTCATATCACATATTCTATGTCTCTCATTTTTGTCATACTTTGTAGGGCTTTTGCATTTTGTAATCTCTTGCTCTAAAGTTATTGCCATCAGGTGCTTTACCCACACCAGGCTAGGTCTCTCCAGTAAGCACACTTCCTGTCTCAGACAATAATACTGGAGTGTTTAATTTTTCTTTGAAGTGAAATTATTTTAATTACTTTTTTATATGGATGTCTACATTTTTCCTAATAAGTTTTATCATTTCTGAAACAATATACCCAAAATGAAGGGTTGAAGGAAGAGGGATATATTTTGGTTCACATTTTGTACAGGTTTCAATAAATAGTTGGCTGGCTCTAAGGCATAGGAAAAGGGCATAGCAGCACAGGCAGGAGGCTGCAGCAGACAGCAGCAGCATAGGTCTGCCTCCTTTCTCTTTTTCTCCATCCAGGCTAGAAGCCTACTGATAGCCAGGGATTGTCTGCCATTGTCTGCATGCTTAATCCCAGTATCACACTCCTATTTCACATTCACATCTTCTAATGCAGAAACTTTCTGGACATGCTAAAAGGATTTGTCTTTCAATTTAGAAATATTTAGAATTTTTTCTGTATTTTAACTTTTTTCCCCTTTATTTAGGTTCAGGTTACCACAAGTGATACTTATTAGTGATAATCTATTATGTGAGTTTCTTAGTGGATTGCACAGAAAAATTACCAAATGCCTCATTCTTCTTCTTTTTTATTTTTCCAATTTGGTTCTAGACTCTCTTTTTCCTAGTTGTCTCAACTTAAGGAGTACCAAATGCTTATGGGCTTTTTGCTTTGGAAACAGATAGGATTAGTCAGGTATCATTAGTTAATTCAGTTTCTTAACAGCAGACAGATTCAAGTATATTTAATGGGTCAAAAGCAGACTCACTTCTCTGTTCCTCTGATGTATTTACAGTTTGTTTCTTTAAATTTAACATATTCTGTGTGTGTGTATGTGTGTGTGTGTGTGTGTGTGTGTGTGTGCAGGGTCTCACTACATAGCTCGGACTCATAGTGATTCTCCTGTCTCAGCCTCTCCAGCATTACAGGCATGTGACACCATGCCTGCACTTGGTTGTTGGCTCAGTACTCCCAGGGGCAAGATTTGTGAGGTGGTGCTGCGGATCGAACCCTGACCCCTGCACAGGAACTTAGTCTACTGAGCTATCTCAGCAGCCCACTAAATTTAACATTTTCTAAGGTGTTCCACAAGGCATGAAATATTTACTAAAATAAATAAATGTTACGGTTTTTATCTAAAATACTTGAATTGTGGGGGCCTGGGAGATGGCTCAGTATAATAAGCACTACCTTGGCAAGTGCAATGGCCTGAGTATAATCCCTGGTTCCACAATAAATAAATAAATAAATAAATAAATAAATAAATAAACAAACAAACAAACAAATAATAAAATACTTGAATTGTTTCCAGGAGTTTTGTTCTGTTGTGTCAGAAGATTTGGAACTGAAAAATTGGGAAATACATATAAGTGTGGAATACATATCATATTTAGAAGCCCAAAAGCCAAACAAGAATGCGGGTGATAAAAGCCAGATTAAATGAAGAAGGAAAAGCTAATTAGTGGTTTGACTAGAGGTCATGCATGTTACACATCTGGAAGAAAATTTGTCTGTATATTTTCCTATCTTGATATTGAGAGAGACTCTAATAAGGATGATGCTCTAATTGATCTAGTAGAGAAAATACTAAGGGAGCCCAATGTTCATGCTGTAGGATGCAAACTATTGGCTGGTTTTAGACAGAATTACAGTGAGAACCTATCGCAAATGGAAAAAGTGAAGACTGTGAAAAGATTGCAGATTTTCTAGAAATGAAGCAACTCCAAAGTTCATGTAAAGGAAAGCATACTTTTTGAGAACTACATTACAAACAAGCACCATACTTTATACAAGGACAAGTGGAATGATTCCTAGGACTAGAGAATATACTTCTGTAATTCATCTAGAAGCAGAAGAGATCTAGAATAACAAAGGCAATCTTTGGCAACAAAGGTAGAACAAGAGGCATTACAATCCTTACAATCCCTGACTTGAAATTATTATTAATCATTATTATTATTATTATTATTTGGTAGAACTGGGGATTGAACTCAGACCCTTGCGCTTGCCAGGGGAGCACTAATTCTACTGAGCCATCTTCCCAGCCCTCTTTAATTGAAATTATACTACAAAGCTATTGTGAAAAAAGTCAGCATTGTACTGGGAAAAAAATGAGGAGCATTAGAAAGACTAGAAGATGTAGACACAGCTACAAACACATTCAGAATCATTCTACTTGTTCTCATACAAAATATGTGGCTTCTTGATTCTTTTAGGTAACATGATTGGAAGAGTTATGAGGTTACCGATGTTTCTAAGACCCGAGACAACAGAAAAACATACATGGAAGGGACATGGTTCCCACCAAAAGCCCATGAGAGAGCAATGCATAAAGTTGTATGAGTGAAACCAAAGGTGTGTTGGAGGCCTCAAGAAATTAGAGAGATCAGGAATGTAAATTTCTACTGCAGAAATCCGCAGCAGTCAGCAGGCCCTCCAATGTTGGCTCTGATGGCCTGCAAACTGCAAGGTCATGGAGGAAACTGTGCCCAAGCCACCAGGAGCACTTTCCTCACTGAGACTGCACTGAGTGGTGATTCCATGGATCAAAATAAACCTTTCTTTTAAATTGCAGGTGCCAGACTATATTATCCCAGCAACAGAAAAGTAACTACTATAGGATTAAAGAAGAGAGTCTACATAAAAACTCAACATCTTTCTCATAAAGCCTCAAAAGAGTTAAATAGTATACAACTTAAAAAGTATAGAAGGACCGGGAATATAGCTCAGGGGATTAAGCACCTGCTTAGTCATGCACAGGAACTGGAGTTCTACATTCTGTGCTGGCCCTGCCTCCTGGTTGCACTGAGCCAGCCATTAAGTCTGGATGTGGTGGCACACCTCTGTAATCCCAGTGCGCAGGAAGCTGAAAACTGGAGGATCACTATGAGTTCAAGCTGCATAGTGAAACCCTGTACAAAAAAAAAAAAAAGGTAGAAAAAAAAATGACAAAAAGCCACAGAAGAGATCCTAATAAACAATGAAATAGTGGAAGACAGTTAAAAATTAAGATTTGAATTCTTGGTTCATAGAATTATTAAGTATCATTTGAAAGGCTATAGCAAATGTAGTAAGACAAAAATGTAAAATAACTGATACAACCACCATAAAGGAATATGAAAATAGTTCATCATTCTGATAATATATTTTTAATTTTCAAAAGTTATATATAAAATGATTAGTAAGGAGAATTTCTGAGACTCTCTCAACTAGATCCCCCAAACCCAGCCCACCCTGCAACTCCCCAGAGCCCGCAACCCCACCGAGCAAGAGAGAATTTTTGTGACTCTTCTGGCCCCTGATCCACCAGAGACCGGCCCGATGAGTATGTGGGAGAAATTTTCTTTCAGTTTCCCCATGCGCCATTAACAGCAATCACCATCTGAACAGTCCACCCCCGAAACTACTGAACAAGTGAGAACTTCTGACACTCACTTGGCCAGATCCACCCCAGCCCGGCATGCCCTGCAACTCCCCGGAGCCCCTGCCCCCAAGGCTGCTGAGCCAGTGAGAATTTTGCGACTCATCCGGCCACTAATGCAGCCCATCAAGTCAGAGTGAGTGTGTGGCAGAGCTTCCGACTCCCTGGTGCTCCCTGGGCCAAGGGCACAACAGAGGGGAACCACAGGCTCACGGTTGTGCCTGAAGGGCAACAGCAAAAAGGAGCTCAACACAATAGCTAGATTCACACCAGGCATAACTGGACAATCTCAAACTTAATAGAGCAGCACCTGAATCTCATTATGTGCTAAGGCTGTAACTACACCAAAGCTCTACACGAAAGGTCAGAGGTCAATGCTATACAAAATGACAAAGACAAGAAGCAAAATGCAGTCTCAGGCCTCGAGTCCACCAGTAAATGCAGAGGCCACTAGCTCAGCTGAAGTGAATGAATTAACAGAGGCAGAAGCAAACAAACAACAGCAGAAAGGTATAGAGGAACTCAGACCAGAATTAACACCGGAAATCAAAACAGAAACTTTTGAATACATAATATCTGAAGTAATAAATTAAATCCAGAACCTTATGGAGAAACACAATGCCCACCCAGAAAAAGTGCAGAGAATATTACTTCAGCTAAAATATACAAAATATCAGTGTCAAAAGAAAGAAACAACAGCAGAAAGGTAAAGAGGAACTCAGAGCAGAAATAATTTCTGAAATAAAAAAAGAAATCTTTGAAATCATAGCATCTGAAGTAGAGAATCAATTAAAGAAATATATGGAGGAAGCACAATATGGAATAGAAACTCTGCAGTAAAAGAATTAGCAAATGTAGTAAGACAAAAATGTAAAATAACTGATACAACCACCATAAAGGAATATGAAAATAGTTCATCATTCTGATAATATATTTTTAATTTTCAAAAGTTATATATAAAATGATTAGTAACCTCTAAAGACATTGATAAAAAATCACAGGAGATTAAATATATGACAGATTGAATGAGCTATACAGTAAAAAATAGATCACATGAAGTAGAGTCAAAGAGACATAGAAGAACTTAAAATCTCAATCACAAGTCTTCAAAACCATTTGAATGAAAGCGAAGACAGAGTTTCAGGTCTTGAAGGCACAAGTGCAGTTAATGAAAAGGTGAGAAAAATCTCTTTAAAAATGAGGACGTAGGAAAAAATAACTTGTCACCTTCAAGATGATGATAAGATGAACAAGGTGAGACTAACAGACATCAATGAGAAAGGAGTCAATACAAATGATATAAAAAGAATATGGGTAGAAGTAATAGAAGAAAACTTCCAAAATATGAGGAAACAATCCAACATGCAGGTAACCAAAGCATACAGAATGCCAAAAACTTCAACCCAATTAAAAACACACTGAAACATATAATAGTCAAGATTCGAGGAATACAACACAAGAATTATATAATGAAGCTGCTACAGAAAAGAAACCGATCCCATTCAAAGGAAATCCATCAGAATTACAGCCGACTTCTCTTCACAAACCATGAAGGCAAGAAGAACATGGAGCAGAGTTCTTCAAGTACTCTATGAAAACAAATTCCAGCCCAGACTACTATACCCTGCAAAACTCTCAAGGTTTATGGAGAAGTGAAATACTTCCATTACAAAGAACAACTAAAGAATTTCATGGTGAAAAAGCCATCCCTACACTGGCTACTGAAAGATGCTCCAGAGAGTGAACACAATGACCAGAACTCCACGAATGAGAACAGAAGGAACCCACTAAATAGGGCAAACAATTAAATACAGGACAAAAAGGAGTAACAATAGTAGGTAAATATCATGACAATCATAAACCAACACATTTCAATTGTACCCATCAATGTAAATGTACTCAATTCACCAGTTAAGAGAAATAGACTGGCACAGCAGATTAGGAAACAAAACCCAAAAATATGCTATATACAAGAAACACATTTAACTCAAAAAGACATTCATAGCCTTAAAGTCAAAGGATGGAAAACAATACTTCATGCCCCAGCACCGCAGAAAAAAGCAAGGGAAGCAATTTTGTTCTCAGACCATCTCAACTTCAAACCAAGAATGATCAAACGAAATAAATAAGGTCACTATACATTGGTTAGGGGAAGAATTAAACACAAAGAGGTAACACTCATAAATATGTATGCACCACACAAAGGAGCAATGAACTATGTAAGACAATTTTTTTTTTTTTTTTTGTCTTTTTGAGACAGGGTCTCACTATGCAGTTCAGTCTGGCCTTAAGCTCACTTTGTAGCTCAGGCTGGTCTCGAACTCACAACAATCCTCCTGCCTCAGCCTCCCGAGTGCTGGGATTACAGGCATGCGCCACCATGCCCGGCTGACAAATGTTGATGGACATAAAAATCTAATATCTAAGACCACAATCTTAACAAGAGACCTTAACACCCCCTTATCTCAAAAAGATAGGTCAACCAGACAAAAAGTTAGCAAAGAAGTAGCAGAACTGAACCAGAGCTTGGACCTGGTGGACATATACAGAGTGGTCCACCCAACCAGAGCTGAATACACATTATTTTAGCAGCACATGGGACATTTTCCAAAATAGACCACATGCTAGTCCAGAGGTCATGCATAAGTATATGCAAGAAATCAGAAATTATCGCATGCCTATTATCTGACCACAGTGCAATGAAACTAGAAATAAACGACCAAAGAAACCAGAAAAACCTGCTAAATACATGGAAATTAAACAACACCATACTCAGTAATAAATGGGTCACAGAAGAAACTAAACAAGAAATTCAACAATATCTACAATACAATGAAAATTCACCAACAACTTATATGAATTTACGGGTTGTAATGAAAGTGGTTCTCAGAGGGAAATCATAGCTATGTACTCACACATTAGGAAAACAGAATTGGAACAAATTAACACTCTAATGGTGCACCTCTGACATCTAGAAAATGAAGAGCAAATCAAATGCAGAACTCAAAGATGGGAAGAAATTGTAAAGATTAGAGGAGAAATTAATTCAACTGAGATGAAGAAAAAAGTTGAAATAATCAACAAATCAAAAAGATGGTTCTTTGAAAGACTAAATAAAATCAATAAGCCCCTAGCTAACCTCATCAAAAAGAGGAAAGAAAAAATTCAAATACAAGCAATTAGGAATGAAAAAGGTGAAATCACCACAGACCCGTTGGAAATTCAGAAGATTATCAAAAGCTACTTCAAGAATCTTTATGCTCACAAAATAGAAGACACAGAAAAAATGGACAGATTACCAAAACTGAATCCAGAAGATAGAGCATCTCTCCCAAGCCAATAACAGCTAAAGAGATATGAAATGTAATAAAAAAAAAAAAACCTACCAACAAAGACAAGCCCAAGCCCTGATGGATTCAGAGCTGAATTCTACAATAAATTTATAGAAGATGTAATCCCTACACTTCTCAAACTCTTCAATGAAATTGAAAAGGAAGCAGTCTTCCCAAAATCATTTCTGGAGGCAAGTATTATACTGATTCCAAAACCAAGGAAAGACACAACTAAAAAAGAGAGCTACAGGCAAATATTCCACATGAACCTAGTTACAAAAATTCTCAATAAAATGCTAGCAAATAAAATACAGCAAATCATGAAGATTAGGTAGGATTCATCCCAGGGATGCAAGGATGGTTCAATATTCAAGAATCTATAAATGTAATACACTATATTAATAGACTCAAATCTAAAAACCACATGATCATCTCAATTGATGCAGAATAAGCTCTTGACAAAGTCCAACACATTCATTTTCAAAGTCCTAAAAAATTTGGAATAGAAGGCCTCTACTTCAATTTGGTAAAAGCCATCTATGAAAATCCATTGGATAATATAATGTCAAATGGGAAAAACCGAAATCTTTTACTCTTAGATCTAGCACAAAGCAAGGTTTTTCTCTGTCACCCCTCCTGTTCAATATAGCTCTGGAATCATTGGCTAGAGTCATTAGAGAAGAGGGAGAAATAAAAGGAATAAGAATAGGTAAAGAAGAAGTTAAATTATCACTCTTGGCAGATGACATGATCCTTTACTTGGAAGACCATAAAAACTCCATCAAGAAGCTATTAGAATTGATACAGAATTTCAGTAGAATAGCAGGATACAAAGTCAATACCCAAAAGTCAATAGCATTCTTCTACACAGATAACAAACTCACTGAGAGAAAAACTATAGAAACAATAACTTTTACAATAGCACCACAAAAAATGAAATATCATGGAATTCACTTAACCAATGTTGTCAAATATCTTTTCATGGAAAACTACAGTAGCCTAAGAAAAGACATTGTAGAGGACTTGAGAAAATTGAAAGATATTACCTGCTCCTTGATAGAAAGAACCAAAATCATGAAGATGGCCATGCTCACAAAATTGTACAGATGTAAAATAATCCTTGTCAAAGTGCCATCAACATACCTCCCAGACCTAGAAAATCATTTCTAAAATTTATTTGGAACCAGAATAGACTGAGAATAGCAAAGGCAATCCTGGCCAACAAAGACAAGGCAGGTGGCATCACAATTCCTGACTTAAAATTGTACTACAAAGCTACTGTGATACAATCAACACGGTGTTGGCAATGCAATAGACCTGAGGATCAATGGAATAGGTTAGAGCGTGCAGAGGCCTCTATGAAAACACTCAACTGCCTGATATTCGACAAAGGGGCCAAGCACACTTACTGCAAAAAAGATAGCCTCTTTAACAAATGGTGCTGGAAAAAAATGGCTTTCTATATGCTGAAAACTGAAGCTTGACCCAGGTTTATCATCATGCGCTAAACTAAAACCAAAATGGATTAAAGATCTAAACATCAAAACAGAAACACTCAATCTCCTGAGAGAGAAAGTAGGAGGAACTCTTGAAGACATAGGGGTAGGCAAAGAATTCATGAACAAACATAGATTTGCATGGGAAACACGTGAAAGAATTAACGACTGGGATCAACTCTTATTGACAAGTTCCTGCATGTCAAAAGAAATTATCAACAAAGTGAAAATACAACCCACAAATTTCAAAAAACATCATAATTAATAAGCACTCAGAAAATAGTCTGCTCTCTAGAATTTATAAAGAACTAAGATACATTAGGGCCCTCAAATTTAAAGACCCAATCCAGAAATGAACATCTGAGATGAATGTACATTTCTCAGAGGATGAAATTAAAGAAGTGAATAAGCCATCAATGAAATGCAAGTTAAAACAACATGGAGATACCCTCTCACTCCATAAAGAATAGCTATCATATAGAAAAAAACCAACCATATTGGAGAGGATGTGGGGAAAAGGGAACACTTCTCCACTGCTGGTGGGAATGTAGACTGGTACAAGTATTGTGGAGACCAGTTTGGAGACTCCTCACAAAACTAGGACTGGAAATCCCATTCAAGCAGGCTGTCCCGCTACTGGGAATTTTCCAGGAGGAACTGAAAACATCATATCATAGTTATAAACGTGTACCTGTATTTAAAGCAGCACAATTTGTGACAGCAAATCTTGGAAACAACGAAGATGCACGTCACATGAGGAATGGTTGAAAAGATGAGGTATTTCTGTACAATGGAGTATTACTCAGCTATAAAGAATGATAAACTTGAAGCATTCATGTTTAAGTGGATGACATTTGAGCAGATACTCGTAAGTGAAATAAACCAGACACACATGTGCAAATATCGTATAGTCTCCCTAGTGTAAGTAATCAGAAGAAAAACTACAAATAGAAAAAAGAATTTAGTCAGATAGTTAGGGTAAATTGAACTGCATATGTTGCAGGGTAATAATCAGCTTCTCTTCTGTATAGTTAACAATATAAATTTGCATATCAAAACTTGGAGAAATGCAAGGGCTGCAAGGTCAGCCAACATTTTGACCCTAGCCTTTGAAGATCAGTGACTACTCAAGACATAAGAGATCAAAAATTCAATAATTATTTACCTAGTGGATGACCATAGCACGAAAAGCCAACATAATATCCTGTCCAACCACCATTAGTGCAGATCTTGCCTCTCATAGAATTATGTAGAAGCACAGTGTTATCTACCCCAACTGTACTGTCTATACACACACATCATGATTTTTTCTTTCTACAACCCTTCCTTTGTCTACACCTGTCAAAAGTGGGCACTCCATTGACATTCAACTAACTTAGGTGCTTGAACTCAACACCACAATCCAATACAGTCCAGCATTCTACAACAATAATGATTTATTCAAAGAAATTGTCGACCATATCCATTTACAGCTCAGCTTAATATTATGGGCTCATGATGTATACTTCATTTTTATACTTTTCTGCTGGATGGTTAAGACCTAGGTAGATCAAGACTTGTATACCAACACAAGAACTTTATATTTCCTATATGGTCATTGAAGTCCAATTCAGGTATAAAAAAATAAGATATGTAAACAACTACTCTCTTAATTCACTGATAAGAGATACTGCTAAAATTATATCTGTAAATATAATATCATGTATGCATCTTGTACAATACTAAAATGTTATGAAAACAGTTTGCAATGTATTAATTCATCGAATCTGTATGGTCAAGGTGTCTTGAAACTGTCTGATTGACATTTGTATTTTAATAAAATAAAAAGAAATGAAAAATAAATAAATAAAATAAAAATAAAAATAAAAAAGGACATAAGAGAACCTGTACTGTAACATCATGGAACTCACTTGTGCCACAAATTTTGTGATCAAGAAGATAATGGAGCCACAGAAGAATATGATCGATGATCTATAGTGTGCCTAAGGAGAATCACATGGAGAGAAAACTTTCTGTGGGGCTTTCACAGAGAGCCAACTGGTCAAGCAACGGTTCTAACTCCTCCACATGGTTGACACTCACAAAGGATCTACAGAGTGAGGTGCAGGGTTACAGGATAAACCCTGAGGGGACTTGACTGAACTCATCAGATCAAAAAGTTACATTTTTTGGTATATAGGTCTTTATCTCGGTCTTAACAATTCAGCAGAAAATTGTAAAAATGAGGTATATAGAATAAGGCCATAGTAATAAGCTGAGCTGTAAATGGATCTAGTCAACAACTTCTTCAGCTAACCCACTATTAATGTGGACTGCTGGACTATGTTGGTTTGTTTCGCTGATTTCAAGCACCTATAATAATTGAATGACGATAGACTACCCTTCTTTGACAGGACTATAGAAAAAAGGGGGATACAAATGAAGAAACATTCTGTGTGTTTATAAACAGTACAGTTATGGTAAATATGCAGTACTTTTGCATAATTCTATGAGAAGAAAGATTTGCATTAGTAATGCTTGGACAGGATATCCTGTCTGCTTCTTGTACTACTGATAGCCACTAATAAGATAACAAGTAATAATTATTGAAACTGTATTGTAATTCAGCTTTTTAAAAAGGATAGGTATGCGGCTACATTCTCTTAATGCATTGATTAGAGACATCTTCTCTAATTGTGTTTGTAAATAGAATATCATATATGCACCTTGTACAACAAAATATCACTACAAAAACCATATGCAATGCATTAATTTTTGAATATGTCCTACTAATTTGATTTGAAAGTGTCTGATTGCTATTTTTCTTCAATAAAATAAAATTAAAAAACAAAATGAAATTATCATTAAGATAGATATGTAAAGTTGTTTACAACTTTTCTACTGTAATGTAGAGGAAATATTCTTGCTATAAATTGAAAAAAATATTAAAAATAGAAATAAACAGAAAATCTGATGTTAAAATGCTAAAACAATCTAATAATACATTTTATTTTGTATGTAAAGAACAGAAAATAAATTCTTCCAAAATCACTGTACAAATGTTTTATTTTATTTTGCAAGAAAAATATTATCAAATATCTTATTATAATGAGCATAAGTAGAAGTATAGGAACAACTATTAAAGAACAGTTTTATTTGACCTCAGCATGCAACCTAAATTCATTGTGGTCCAATCAACATGACCTTGCTATAGCTGTGTAGAATATGGTCATAGGAAGTAGAACTTGGCTGTGTACCTGTTTTAGTAAAAGCTTCACATCTTCAGGCGATGCTTTCAAGCTGAGAGATGAAGGAGAAGAAAAATGTACTAATAAAAATTTTAAAAAATGAATTATATTTCATCACCTATGCATAAGTATTTGTTAGAACATAGTTTTTTTTATATGCTTGTGTATTTTAGTTTCTTTCATGTTATTCATTGACAGAACTGACTTTGTGATCAAGTTGTGATCAAGACCTTCTGGCGTGACATATCTACTTGAGGACTTAATAGGAAAAAATATTACTCAGTGTAATATCATGCATGTAATTTAAAATCATCATTGGTCTAATAGATTCAGTTGTTATGTGAGAGTGTCATATATATTGTACTAGCAAAGATGACTAATATTGTATTTTAAGATAGAGTTACTCATCTTTAGAAAATATGAGTAAAGAAAACTGTGTAGCATGTAACAACATTGTAGTAATAATATCTGATAAACTAAGATGTAGAGAAGCTTTTCAAGTTTTGATAGAGATACAACAGAAAATATTTAAAGATGAAGAATGAAAAATAATGTGTTTAAAACCTAATGAAAGGTAGTCATATGTGAATGGTATAATTATAAGATTTAGAAAACTATTTAGAATTCATAACATAGCATCACTCTTAGCTGATGTCAAGAATAGCTACAAGAGCTAGTTGGATGCTGCTCAGAAAAGAGAACGTTCAAATGACAAATCAAAAACTCAAGCACAGAAATAGTTGTAAAAATGCACAAGGTGTCATTATTTTATGATCATCAGACTGGGAAAAATTTTCAAAGAGCAATGACATGCATTGTAGATGGGAAAAATGGCTTGTGAAGGTGTAAAATGAAACTGTTTTTGGAGACCCAATCAGCTAAGTAAAATGAGCATCTGTAAATATATTCTCATCTATCTTACTGAGAAAGTTAGGAATCCAAAGTTTTAAGTTGCAAAATTATATATAAAAGAAAAACAGTAGTAAGTTAAAAATGACAACTGTCAATGGATTAAGTTGGAGACAAATTTTAGTATATTAATATTTGGAACTTTATATAGCAAGTAAAATTGATTTTTATATGAAAAATTATATTTAGTAAGGAGAAAATATGAAAGTAAATTCAAAGGACTGATGATGTTTTCCTGAAAAGTAAAATGGAAATATTGAGGAAGAAGACAGAGAGGAAAATTATTTTACATGGGAAAATGAAAATGATAGCAAAGAATGCCAGATGTAAGTGTGCGTGTTGTGATTACACCAGTGCACTGAAGAACATGAGGAATGAATGAGGAAGTTTCAGAAAAGCTCTCTGATAAAAATTGTTTCTCTGTTGCTATTCATTTTTTAGGCTTTCTTTTAGATATTTGACCAATGTGAGAAATTAAATTGTGTCATTTATATTATAAAATTATCTTCTTTTACTATTTTCCCTTATTTCTGATTCCATATGTATGTCTACATTCACAGAACTGTACTATTTGCATAAGTTCTGTTGGAATCGATTATTTCACTGATGACTCTTCTTTGTTCAAATTACTTTTCTTCAACTTTTCACCATAAGGATTACTTGTCTCCCTTTGCTTGTACACTGCTAGCTGTTCACTTTTACCCTTTAGGTATAAATAATTTTGGGTTGGCAAATGCTTGTTTTATTTCTTTAGAAAAGGCCTCTTGTCTCCTCCTGCTCTTCGTTTTTGCTTCCTTCCTCTCCCTGCATTTTCTGCTCTTCCTCTTTCTCAGTCTTTTCTTCTGGAGACCAGAACACTATGGTTCAACTGTGTGCTGTAGTGATGGCTGTCCAATACACATTCTCTCAGCTTTCTGTCCGTTGCTTTTTCTTCCTTTTGTTTTTCCTTGAGCTTCTCCTCACTACCAATGATGCCACTTTTGTAATCGCAGACCTTCCTCTATATTTGTTTCCTGAGATTTAACCTCAGAAAATATGTTATTCACTACCTACACCTCAATTTTTATAGGTCTGTTTCCATTTGAGAGACAGAAGTTTCTTCAATTCAGTATTTTTACTTGTTCTTTCTAATTTATGAAAAGCATCAATTTCATACATTCAACATTTTTAGCACTTTCTTTCACTCCTTTCCTCCTTTCATTCCTTTCAAACTTCCTCTTTCAGCAATAGGGATAGAACAAAGCTAAATTCTGTGCCATTTTTTATGTAGACATAGGGTCTTGCTAAATTGCTAAATTGCTTACCTTAGGATCAAATCTGCTATCCCCCTGCCTCAGCGACCCAGTGCTGTTTATCAAACCCAGCTAGCACTTTCTTACTTGTGCATAATGTTCTATTTCTTGTCAGCCTGTGCTGACACATATTTTTTTCTTGATCTTAAAAGTATCTGTGGCCTGACTTAACTTTTAATTCAGTCCCTGGCAATGGCATTTTTTGATTCTGATACTTTGCTCTATGACAGATGAGACAGGCAACCAGAGTTCTTAATCTGGAGACTACATATATGTGTCAAGTACAGTTCTTTGCACATTGAAATTTTCTGTTTATTTTAGATACACATTCCCACTTAAGTTTTTCAGGCTCATCTTTCTTTGGTCCTGGGTAAAGAAAATCCATTATGAATGGAATTCTTGTTTCTATTGAAATAGAATAGGTAAGGCCCACCAAAGTTTCCATGGTGAAATTGAAACTTCAGGATGATTGTATTAAAGATATCTTCCATGGTTCATTCGTATGGGACATACTGAGGCTTAGGGACAGTTGAAAGTCCTAAGCAGTGATGTCAGGTTTTAGGGACCATGTCTCATATTGTACTTAAAAGTGGAAATGAAATGACAAGCTCCTTAATAAACCTAATTCTAAACCTTATTAAAAAATCCAGGAATTTTTTATGAATGTGTTTATCAGAGTATAAAATGGACTTATTAATAATTTGTTTATGTGCAGTTGACTCATAAGAGAATTTTTCTGGGTGTGTGTTTGTACAAAAAAGAGGCTCAGTGGATTTCTAAACTCATACTGAATATCATCTTTATCTCGTACCTTTCTTTTCTCCTTTCCTCTGATCTTACCTCCATTATCCTTTCTTTTTCCTTGGCACTTCTTTATTGTGAGTAAATTAATCATACAAACTAATCAGAGTAGCATATCGTATTTCTACCATACAGAAGAGAAAAAATTCAGAGCTTGCTGTAGCAGCTACATAAATGGAGGTGAATACAAGCTATGAAACATGAATGACACAGGGTGAATTTTTATGTTGCTCTTCAAATATTACCTTACCTGAAATTACAAAAATAAGGCAAGTTATTTTACTCAATTTAGAATAGACATTGAAGTATGCAGATAATGAAAAAAATTCACTTGCAATCTGAAATAAGCATTGTAAATATGTTTGTGGGTATATTTCAAATGAAATTGGAGCTATTTTTGATATTCATATAGATAACCAATTTTACAGTTAACAATATACTGAATACATTTTTAAACTTATTTTTGGCATTCTGTGAACATATTCTTAGTGGCCTCATATGAATGCTAATTTGAAGTCAATCACTTCTTATCAAGATTTAATTTCCTTCAATTTTTTAGTATTATAAACAACTGTGATACAATTTTGTATATAAATATTTTTGTATATCATTTCCTGAAGTCAAACAACAGAATAGGATTTGCTAAAAGTTTTGCTTTTCATTTGAAAATATATTATATGCTAATGTACAATGGCATCTGAAAATATGTATAAGTAATAATTTCCCAAGGATGAATAAAGCAGATAGAAAATGTACTTATTTTTTTGAAATTTTCACATGTTTTAAAAAAACACAGAGGCACAAATCAAACTTTGCAAGCGCCAATAACTTGGTTTTTTATTTAATTTTTAGATGTCACATAAATGATCAAGTTTGCATCTCGGAGAATTCTGCTGACAGTTCATCTACAATATTAGCTCTGTGTGACCTTGTTTGTTTCCTTATTTGTAGTCCTTATAATATTCTACCTATACTTTGTCCATGTTTATCTTTATAAAAATTACAAAAATTAAATTGTCAATATTAAACATTCTGGATGAATCTGCTTTAGCAAATTTTCACTCAAAAGAGTCATTGATTCATGCTTCAGAGGCTGAAAACAGGAGGATCATTACAAGTCCAATCTGTGTAGTGAGACCCTGTATTAAATACATAAAAAAGTAGCCATTGACTCAACTCTTATACTAAGTTCAATACAGATTACCTATGGTAATCTCTGGATGTAGAAAGACATTACTAATTTAATGAACAAGCAAAACGACATAATTTATTGTTTTTTAATGTAGGGAGAATTAGAATATATCTCAGATAATTTCCAATTTACATGCTCTCTTACAGTATATATTTCTATGAATCGAATCCTGAATACACTTTCAGGTATAAAAGATATATTAGCACATAACCTCTAAAGATTGTGAAATGGTGTTTATCCACCATAGTTATTGAGAAAAAATAAATCTCTATGTAGCCCAGAACTTAACTAATAGAAGTCAAGATCCTGGGAGAATTTGAAATTGGATAGTTTGGGACCAAGTGAAATGAATTGCTTTATATTTAGAATTGGTAACACTACAGTTATAAAAAAGTGTTTGAAAATGGAACTAAGAAAGTGAATAGCTGGATAGAAGAAAGGAAAGGGTAGGTAATTTCGTTGAACTGCCATTGGGTTCTACATGAAACAATACTGAACCCCATCCATTCTAAGACTCCACTTTAATGCCTAATAAAGTCTCCCTTCCCTCATCCTCACATCCATAATACGTGAAATCCAACCTAAAGCAAGGGAGAATTCAATTCCTGAACATTAGATGAAGAGAAAATGTTAAGAAATTTCTGTTATCTTCTGACAATATCATTTACTTGTCTATTCCACACCACATGGTGTTTTACTTGCAGCAATTAGCATAAGTTGTTGAGTGCTCACCTGTGGGATCCCACCAAACAAAACATTATGAAGCCTAGTTGTGAAAGTTTCTCAAAACACTTTTGTGAGAATGATGTCCAGCTACTAAACACAGTTCTCTGGGGGAAGAATTAGTAATACTTTTTCCCAAGCACTGAAATTCCCCACCAAAGTTTACATCTTTGAGCCACACGTTTTCTAACATACCTGTGTGTTGAAGAGTGGGCTCGGTCTCTCACATTTTTATTTAGTTCAGCAGCGTATAGTTGGATGTCAGCAAAAAACAAGAGAGAGCTGACAAGAAGTGACATTGTTTTACTCAGAAAATACATTTTTAAATATAGTTAAAAACTTTCTACACATCATTATTGTATATCAGGTATGAGCAGAAAGAAAACTTAAACATATAGCTTTGTAGATATTGTCTCACAATTTTGAGAAAATGATTCTGCAAATTGTGGTTTAACCAAACTTTTCCCTAAGTAACTAAATATATAAAGCAAGGTACAAACAGCAATTTAAAAAATCTCTGGTCTTTAAATTTTGTACATGTACATGAGTTCATGACTGCATACATTCTATTTCTGTATAAGGAATATTACTTTTTTGGTTATATTGGTTTAAAGCTATCTTTTTCTGAACTATAGTCATATATTTGAGGTAACAAACTAGAGTTTCTACAAACTTTTGCAGCTTACTATGAGCTGTCAAATCAACTCAGCGAAACACTGCATTCAATTTACTGCCTGTCATCACAAACTTTGGTAAAGTCATATCGAAGGTCAGGTACATTTTCAGCCTCTGTCTTGACCTCATAGATCTCAAGGTCCTATCTGTGTGATATGAATTTGAGTGTTTCTTTCAGGATGACAGAAGAGCTGTAATTATGTAATATTTAAGTTTCCAGACTTCCCTGATCACGTAGTATCTGAAACTAAGGATTAGGATATGAGCAAAAATAAATGGAAAATCTGCTTGTTATGTCTATGGCATGATACAAACAATGTAATGATTGCAGTTAACTTCGGTGGGAGTATTGACCACTTAGGAGCAAAGGGGAGAATATGTTTCCCATTCAATATTTGTATTTATGCACATTCGGGAAAGCAGCATTAACTACTGTGCTCATAAGCAGGAGAATTTAAAACATGTAAGAGATGATTAAAAAAAACAAGTTCAATGTTTTCTTTGAGTCTCTCAAAGTATTTGGAATAATCACTGTGATGCATGGGTAATTTTCCAGTAAGCTCTACACTATAATAAGAAATTGTTAGTCAAACCATTTGATGTTGATTTCCTTTAAATATTGAAAAATTTATTAATTCCTCACTTTTTTCTCTTATTTGGTTGGGCTCATAGATTGACATCCACTGAGCATTATGATTCTTCTCCTTAATAAACCTCATCAATAATAAATTGTCTATATAATTCAATGTTAATTTTAAAAAGACAGAGGGCTGTGCCCTGCAACCTCACTTCTAAAATATGTGACAACTTTTATAATAATAAATATATCAATGTATATCTTATTATTTTCATCTAAGAATAATACATGATATATATTTCTATTTATATGTGTTAGTAATTTCAACAGAATGTAATTACAAGCATCAATTTCTTGATATGTGCTTGAATATTTTATTAAAATGTAATGAAATTTTATGTTTTTAATCTATTAATTATATATTTATATTACACACAGAGTATTTAGATAAATATTGACTTTAACAATTGTTAGTTTATGTAAATAACTAAGAAATTTAAAATTGTGAATCAACATTCAACACATATAATAAAATTTGGCTTACATAAATTTAGAAACATTATATCATTCAGTTTGAAGTGACATAACAATTACATGGTATAAAATTGAGTCAAAATTTTGTCACAATTATAAAGTTTCCACAACTGTTTCTAGATTCAAAATCAGCAACTTAAAAGTAAATTATTAAAATATATAAAATTACAATTCAATTATGGCATACCA
Source organism: Ctenomys sociabilis (assembly GCA_004027165.1). NCBI lineage: Eukaryota > Metazoa > Chordata > Mammalia > Rodentia > Ctenomyidae > Ctenomys > Ctenomys sociabilis. Next base: position 3,064 of record PVKA01009756.1, on the reverse strand, counting down.
CTTTAAAAAGTCTTAAGAAGGAATATTTCACAATTTATGAGAAAAAACTTTCAATCTCATTGTCTCAGAATATCAAGAAAAACCTTAGACCTTTATTACATCAATAGAATTTAAGGTGACAGTGATAACTGACATCTAAAAGTTGCCATTATAATTCCCTATGACCAAAATGCATTTTTTACAATTTAAGAAAGTCAATAAAGTTCTTAATAGCAATTAACTTTTTGACAGAATTTTAGGTTTATTATTATATCCTATTCTTAAAGTTGAACTTATTTCATTTATACCCAAAATTCTAACATTTAACTCAAAATTGAAATGAGCGTTAATAAATTTGAAAAATAAATATGCTGTGGGGTTTGGTGGCACACATCTTCTGGTCACTGCACTTGGGAGACTGTAGTAAACTATAGGAAATTTCATTTCTAGTAGTGGGATGGTGCAAATAAGCAGTAGATCTCCTTTAAGTATTTTGGGCAACATCCAAAATGTTTTTATATCGTCTATACAAGTTAACATTGCCAGAGCAATGTGCATCTGTTCTCCTTCACATCTACTCTAAGACTTGCCATCTTTAGATTTTTAAGTAGAATCACTCTTCCTAGAGTGATGTTTCATGGTGATTTTAAATAGCAAGTTCTAATGATTAGACTGTTGAATCCATATATATATATATATATATATATATATATATATATATATATATATATATATATATATATTGAGGTATTTGGAATAAACCTCAAGAAAAAGATTTTCTATAATTGTTACCAAAAAAACCATATCAATAAGTTGAATAAAAAATGAAGGGACTTCTTTAATGAAAACTATAAGTACTCATAAATGAAACTGCAGAAGACGTGAAAATTAGGAAGACATTACATATTCTTGAGTAGAAATATTAATGTTTTTCAAATGTAACTATTACAAAAGTAATTTGTACATTCAATGCAATTCCGATCAGAATACTGAAGAAAGAAAGGAAGAGAAGGAGGAGAAAAAGAAAAGAATTAGAAGTAGACAAAGAAGAGCCGGGCGTGGTGGTGCAGGCCTGTAATCCCAGCACTCGGGAGGCTGAGGCAGGAGGATTGTTGTGAGTTCGAGACCAGCCTGAACTACAAAGTGAGCTTAAGGACAGTATGAACTGCATAGTGAGACCCTGTCTCAAAAAAGACCAAAAAAAAAAAAAAAAAAAAAAAAAAAAAAAAAAAAAAAAAAAAAAAAAAGAAGTAGACAAAGAGGAAAGAATAAACAGGTAAAAGTAGAAAGGGAAGAAGAGGAATGGGAAATGGAGAAAAAGGGAGATAGAGATGGGGGGAAGGAGGTACAGGTAGAAGGGGAGGAATTCCTGGGCTTTCTTCCATATCGTCTGCTGAATTCTACTCCAGAACTTACAGATCAAATTATGGTAGACTGATTCATGAATGTAATTAAGACAAAAAGACAAACACCAAGGTGCAAGCTGATCATTTCTAATAAAAGCAAATTGAAAGAATTTGGAAAGTAACCCAAAGGAAATAAAGAAAGAAAAGAAGGCAAAGCCCAAGACTTGGAAAGAATAGGAGATGCCCTAAATAACTTAAAAGTTACTTGGAAGTAGTTTATCATAATTATTTAGTACTGTAGTACTTTTTATCCCTGGCATGTAAGTTTAATTTTCAACACTGACCCTTACTATCTGTGTGACCCTGCATCTTTTTAAAACAAAATTGGCTGACTTGTGGACAAACATGTCTGAAGCCTTGATGGTATTGATGATTTCAAAGTCTCACAATTACTGACGCTAGTGTTTTACTATTTCATGGGCTTCTTTACTCATCTTGCTCTCATGTTTCAGAATAGGTGATTAGGGTTTCAGTAAACTGGTTAAACAACTAAAAATTTTGCCAGTTGTGCAGACCCAGGGTATGCACAGCCTCTGGGCCCCCAGATACCATGATTCTTGAACACCAGGGGCCAACCAGTAAAATGTGTTCCAGATTCTTCACTTACCTTTGACACACAAAAAAGCGATTCTTATATGGGAGGCCACAAGTCTGGTGGCAGGAGAAGTGAATATCTGATATACTAAGACAACAATCTCAAATAGTTATTTGCTTGAGAGAAAAGAAATGTAGGCATACCAGGTCTCTATTTTATTTGGAATTCCTGGATTGATAGAAGAGCATCCTTCCTTTTCGTCTTCAAAAATATATGAATCCTTGCTTCCTTTCTCCATATCCTGTCCCATCATTTGTTCAGAAAGAATTTCTTTGAAATCAGAAAGTTTGTAATGATTGTTTCTCCACAAATTTCCTTATTTATTTTAATTTTTCTTTGTTACTTTTGACCTAAAAGTCATTTATTTTTTAATGTGCTATGTGCTTGAGAAGATATTCAAGAGGGAAAAGCTGGGTGAAACTCAACTTCTACTCCAAGATTTCTGAGGAATCATCACACCAATGTCCATAATAGTTGTACCAGTTATGCTCTCACCAATAGCAGGGAAAAGGTCTATTTCCCACAACACTTCTAGCTTTTGCTATTGATTGATTTCTTCCTTTTCTGTATCTTTTTTTCCTCATTTATGTATTTGGTACAGGGTATTAATATGCACCTCAGACTCATACCAATCCTCCCATTTTCAGACTTCCCAGTGATGGAATTACAATGGTGTGGCAAAATGCCCAGACTCTGTTGCTGGCTCACTGTACCTGGGGGCAGGGCCAGCATGGCATGCCATTGATTTCTTGACCATTGCCATTATTTCTGGGGTGAGATAGAATCTCACCATTGTTTTACTTTGCATTACTCGAACAACAAGTAATATTGAACATTTTAAAATATATTTTTGTTGATTCTACTCCATCTTAGAATTGTCTATTCATTTCAGATAATTAGGTTTTATATGGATTCTTCATAGTGATATCTGCACTAATTTTATGTTTGCAAACCAAAATATTTTTTTATTTTATTGAAGTACAAATATGAATAAGACAATTTTAAGAAACCTTAACAGGATGGATTCTATAAATTAATGCATTGCACACTGTTTTCATAATGTTTTGGTATCGTACAAGGTGCA
>PVKA01009755.1:9196-67236 GCA_004027165.1 Ctenomys sociabilis | reverse complement strand
TTTGGCTAATTATCTGTGGTCACCAAGCGTCATTGGATTCCTGGCACGACCCATGGCGCGTCACTCCAGCATGGAGACCCACACCTGAGCAGGGGGAGGAGGTTCCATTGTTAGTAATACTTGCTTAACGGCTATTTGTTGGTTTGGCGCCGTCGATATTTACAGAGGAGAAACAAGCAAAAACATAACCCCCCGCCACATAATAACAAGGGGGAGACAGATCCTGCCCAGCGCGATGCCCACCCAGCAGCTGCAGCCAGCTGATTCCAGAAGGGGCTGCACTAACAGGCGGCACTCGAGTCTCATTAATCTTTGTGATGGCATGTGCTAACTGCAGGGTATAAATCAGGAAAGTAGCATTCTAGGGCCCTCTAAGGTAGGCATTGAGTACCCAGACCCGTGCACTGGCGTTTGATACTGCCATAGGCGTTACACACAAAGAATGGAACCCCAAGTCACAAGTCAGTCTCTGTTGCACATGTAGTGCATCCACCTGCTCCTGCAGCAGGGCAGTTTGTTGGTTCAAAGCCGGAATGCCAAAATGGATCTGTCCATTAAGTGTCTCCTGGACCTCCAAGGCAGCCGCCACTCTCTCCGTGAGTGCATTGATGGTTGTAGCTTGTTGGACCATCTGCGTTAGAGCAAAACCAGCGGCAGCCAGAGCCACGGCAGTCACAATAGCTGCAGTGATGCCGAAGTCCCTCTGTTGCCGATATATGACAGCTGGCAGTTGTTGTCGGGTCTCATCCACCCGTGTAGGGATCAACGCCGCACTAGGGATGCGAACCACCAGGGCACTCACGTGTTCAGATCTCCAACAATTACTGAGACTACAAGTCAAGGCTGTACAATTTAGTCGACCCCTCTCCCCATCCACCCAGGTACCATTCTGAGTACCATTCCAAAGCGCAAAAAAGAATGGGGCCAAGAGACAGGGTATAGAGGAGATATTAAACTTATGGGTCTTGTTAATCTGCACCGAGGATTCAAAGGAGACAGAGGTATTCCATGTTACTGTACCATTGAACACTAATGAATTTTGTAGGGCCAGGGGAATCTAATCAAAACAAGCTCTTTTTCCACACAAATAAAACCCATCCAATAGCAATGGCTGATTATGCTGGGTAGGGTTTTTGTAATGATATGACATGGACCATGGGGGGCCTCTAAGCCCCGCCATCCACCGGGGGCTCTGGGAATAGGACTGATTATTATTTAATTTTCTGGGGCTGGTTCGTAAACAATTTCCCCAAATCAATAGTTGTTTTAACTGGGTACCACATATTTTGTATACCAAGAACCGCTGCTCAGGTAGAATTACCATAGAAATCTCCTGAGGTGATATTAGCAATATGAGGCAGCCATCAGCAGTGAAAGCTGTATTGGTTTCATAAGGAGGAAGCTAAGTCAAAGAACCCTGTTACTGATAATTCCTCTGTAGCTGTTAACTGGGCTGTTGTGCCTGTTTTCCAATTTCTGGCATAAACCACAGGGAACATCGGGCTATCCTTGCTAACTGCCATTAGCACCGGGGGACTACTCACCCATGTCCTAGTTGATTCTGCCAGAGATTTGATCACCTTAAAATCTAAAGGCTCTTGGCAATGATTACCTTAAGCATCTTGAAAGACAGGAAGGGCCATGGGGAACTCCGCCCCCAGTGCCCGCCACATTTCCGGATTACGAATACTCCCGGGGGTCCCCCCCCCTTTTTTTTTGTACACAGGGTCTCACTATGCAGCCTACATTCATAGTGATCCTCCTTGTCTTTTGCCTCCCTAGTGCTGGGATTACACGAGCACGCCACCACGCCCGGACTCCAATCGCAGGCTCAGCGCACCCGAAGGCGGGGCCGGCGCGGCAAGCGGAAGCAGGGATGAACCCTGGCCGCTAGGCTTACCTAAGCAAGCGCTTAGCTGAGCTATACCGCCGGCCCTGCGGGGAGGGGCTGGCATGGCATGTGGTGCTGGGGCTCGAACCGTGGTCCCTGGGAGGCGCTCTAGACCACTGAGCTATCTTGCCAGCCCCCCAAGCATCCCCGGATCAACAGCCAAATCGGTCTCACTCCAGCCCTTAGTGTCCCTTGTTCATGAGCTAAATCTAAATCTCTTCCTAGTTTGTCCCAGGACGGTACCGTGAGACTTCCGGACACCGCGAACCAGGGAGCTACAATATCACACTCTTCAAGAAATTTCTCCAAGGTTCTTTTGCACAACTTGAGCTTTTTTGCATACAGCAGCTCCTTTAGAGCCTAAAAAATTGGGCACAAGGACGAGGCGCCCATTGTTCTGTTTTGCTTTCACTTTTAGTCCGCTCGTCAGCGAACTCTTGCTCCCTCTTAATTTACAGAGAGAATGCCCTTACCGGTTCCCCCGTCACTCTAGGTGACTCCCACGCCCCCCTTTAGCCTTGGGACCGTGGGCTGTTACCCGCTCGAAGCGGACCCCTACTTACCGCGGGGCTTACTGGTACCACTTGCGCAGAGCTTCAACCAGTCACGGGACTGCAGTTCCCGGGTTTCGGCACCACTTGTCGCGCGCATCCTCGCCAGCAAGGACAACGCGACCACTGGTTGTCTCTGCAATGCTTTATTCTTCCATGGATTGAGTAGCTCTTCTTCCCCTCCTGCTCCTCCACTCCTCCTCCACTCCCGCTCCTCCGCTCCTCTCCCGCTCCTCCTCCTGCTCCTCCTCCCGCTGACCCGGGCAAGCCCGCCCCAAGCTATATACCACAAGGCGTCCAACCCTGGAGTGACACGTGGGCACAGCCAATTGGTCCAGATACGGGGAAGGGAGCCACAGTCTTTGCCTTAGCCATATAAGGAGTTGTTTACTACAGAGAGCACTCACCCAGCTGGGGGGTGGAAGCTGGAGGCCGGCGCCGTCTTTTTTTTTTTTTTTTTTTTTTTAAGGCCCGGCTATTCGCCACTATTCGGGGCTCTCTATAGTAGTCCTTAGGCTAGAACGATCTCTACATCCGTGCTAACTCTGAGAAGCAAATTGCTAACCCTGAAAACATGGTTCAAGGGCCAGGGAGTTAGCTCAGAGGCATAAGCACCTGTCTGGCAAATGCGAGGTCCTGAATTCAATTCCCAGTACAAAATAGTGATGATGATGGTGGTGGTGATGATGAATCAAATCTCTTTGCCCTTTGACTTCAGAACTTCATGCTACAGCAAACACAAGGGCTGGGTGGGGATGTAGTTCAGCGGCTCAGCACCTGCCTACCAAGAGTGAGGCCCAGAATTGGGGCCAGGGAGATAGCTCAGTAGAATAAGCGCTTGCCTGGCAAATGCAAGGCCCTGAGTTCAATCCCTGGCACTGCCAAAAAAAAAGAAAGAAAGTAAAACATAAAAATACAAAATTTTGAGGCTGGCCAAGTAGCTCAGTGGATTAAAGCGCCAGCTGGGGCAGACACAGGGGCCGGGAGTTTGATCCCTGGGCCTGCCATGCCAGCCCTGCCCCCAGGTGTGCCGAGCCAGCCACGGAGACTGGGCGTGGGGAGCAGGCCTGTAGTCCCAGAACTTGAGAGGCTGTAAACAAGAGGATCACTACGAATCCAGTCTAAGCAGTGAGACCCTGGAGACCCTGTCCTAAAATACAAACATAAGCACAAGGAAGTAGCCCCCTTCTGTCCTCCTCTCCTCTCCTCTGTCCCATGGAATGGCCCTAAGAGCTCCCACAGCCCCATGCAAGCCTTCTCCGTCTCTCTGGACTCTGAATGTCCTGCTCAGCTCTAAGTGTTCCTCAGGCCACCCTCTGACCCCACAGGTCTTATCGGGCTTGTCTCTTTTCCCAAGAGAATTAGGTGCAGGAAAGGAGGGAAGTCCAGTGACAATGTCCCCCAGGCTTGGGCCCACGTGAAAGGGTCTCCTGATGCAATGTCACCCTCACAGGGACCCTGGATTCTAATTTAACCAAATTTCCAAATTCAGAGACCTTCCTTTCAGACAGAGTTTAGCTGCTAAGACAAAGATAACCAGGTCACTGAGAACTTCCACAACTCTCCAGGCCAGGACCCACAGGTGACAGGCCACAGTACCTGGTCAGAAGCCTGGATCATTCTCTGTGATCAGCTGGAGCCAGGGCACGTCAGTCCGTGGCCTGGTATGGTATGAGGACCACAGAGATCAGGATCCTGCAGTGTGGGCTACAGTAGTCAAGAGGACAGGAAGTGGTCACATGGTGCCCAGCCCATGATGACAAGGATGAATCTGCTGTCCCTTTGCTGCTTGCCTTCACTGCCACAAGCAAGGAAACAGAGCTCAGCATGTCAGGCCACCGGCCACCCACTCTGCAGGTCAGGAGGCTGCCTGGGATTCAAGGCTTAAGTTACAGGACCTGGAGCTCTCACTCCACCCTCAGGGACATCGGAGACAGCACAGGGCCCTGCGCAGGCCAGCAGGAAGCCAGCCCGAGACAGAGCTTCTGACAATTGGCAGCACTGGGACTGGTACGTGACCCTCCAGGCCACCAGGCCAGGCTGTGCTCGCAGGCCAGGGCGCAGGGAGCAGCGACCGTCGGCGGGCGGCCGCGGGCGCTGGATTCGGAGTCCTTTGGGTCTGTGCCAGCCCCTTCCCCAGCCAATGCCCTCTTGGCCATTGTGTCAATTACGGCTGATGGTTATCTTGCTTGTTTATCCAGTTGCTGTATAGATTGACTTTCTGAATGTTGGGGTCTGACTGTTTCCATAACAGGAAACTGCTGGCTATACTACTGTACGGAGGAACCCCAGCCTACACAATAGAATCCTAACAAAACCTTAAACTCTCATTGAATCCAGTCCTTATTGTTTCATTTATAGGCCAAATCCTGTATTTACAGTCACAGTGGTGTGCTCATGTGTGTGTGTGCGTGTGTGTGTGTGTATGTGTGAGTGTGAGTGTGTGTGTGTGTGTATGCACATGCATGTGCATTTGACAAGCCCAAGCCTGGATTTTCACTTTCCACGGTGAAGCTCAGCACACGCGCGGGTGCCAGCATTCCCCAGACATAGCTGGGGGCGTGGGGACCAGCAGGGCCTAGTCCTGGAAAGCTTCCTGGGAGTTCTCCACAGTTGGCCTTGCAGTCAGAGGGAGGCGAACTTGTGCTCGTATCCCGGGCCCTGGTCACAGTGGAACAAATGCTTCAGTCAGCATGGAACCTGGGCAGCACCATCCCTGCTGACATCAAAGGGAGCCCGGGGCTGTGTCAGTCACTCCTGTCTGTTACCTTTCTGGCGTACTGAGCCTGAGGAGTTTTCAATTAGCTCTCCAGGACCTGGCTTAAGCCAGCAGATTGCTTTCCAATTGTGTCTGCTTCTTCCCTCCCATCCTCAGCTGCTCAAGGAACTTAGGGAAGAAAATCAACACACATGGCAGGAAGTCTCAGAGTCTGAGCTCCTGAACAGGCTTGGTGCAGTGAATCAGGTGTCAGAGCTGCCCAGAAAACCCAGGGACACAGGGCTCCCGGCCCAGAGCCGCACGGGCCACAAACTCAAAGTGCATCAGGCTGAAGGCTGGGCCTGTGCTGGCAGCCCCCTGGGATGAAGTCTGTGTGGGGAATGAGGTCGATGCCCTGGGTGAGGGCCTGTGACTCTGAAACCCTGCAGACACCATAAGCATAATGAGTGCAGGCGCTGTTGCCAGGTGCAGTCCAGCACAGCAGCCAACACCGTGCTGTCCCTCCACAGTGCTCAGCTGTGCGTTAGGCATGTTCCTTCCGAAGAGCAGGGAGGGCTTTCCTCTTGTCACCTGCTGTCACTCTGGAAGGACTAGTTGCTCACTGTCTCAGATGGCAGGGTGAGTAGTCCGAGGCCCAAGTTGCAAGGGTACCTGGCATTAGATATTTTGGGGCCACTTTCTCATCTTCATAGGGGGGTGACTGGTCTACCCAAAAAGTCTAGTGAAGCCTGGGGGAGAAAGAAGCGGAGTGGCTGATGCAAGAACGAGTCAGAAGGCAGCATGGATGCCACATTCTAGGTGAGAACAGAGGTTGCGAAAGGTAGGTACAGGGCTTTGGGTCACACGAGGCCATGGAAAAAGGCCACTAGAGAGCCATGGACAGAAGGGGGCATGTGGCTGCGGGACTCTGGTCCCACGGGGCTGAGCCTGAGTTCTCCCAAGTCATCATACGCGGTGCAGCCTGCAAGCATCTGTAGGAAGAAATTCAGGTTTTCTGGGTATGAGCTTCAAATTACACCAAGCACAGGAGGAAAGAACCTTGACCTCGCTTAATTTACCACTGTGGGAGGCCCTGGAGGGGTGGATCCACTGAGCTCACATTGCTTACGCTAAGCCCTGTCCTCCAAAGCTTTCCACTGTGCCCACTGAACCCCACCCTGGTGAGCGAAGTACATAGCCCAGTCCTAACAGGGAAGAAAACGATTTTGCTTTCTGTGTTTTTAATTATCCAGCAGACTTGAATATCTATGAACACCAAGGAATGCTAGGAAAATACAATCAAACCCCAACCCAATTCCCAAATCTAAGGACAGTAATCCCCAGAGTGCTGGCCAGGGTTCTCCAGGTTTCCGAAATCCACAGATGCCCGAGTCCCTCATGTTAAAGGGGCTCTGTATACAGCTGTGCACACCACCCTGTAGGCTTCAGTTGTCTCTAGAATGCTTACCCAAGTCAGGCAATGCTACATGAAGAGTTGTCACACTGGATTGATAGGGAAAATGTCTCTACACATTTGTTCGGTACAGACACAACCACCCCAGGCCTGCCTGAGATCTGCAGTGGGCTGAATCCCCCGACACCGAAGCCAAGGTGTGGAAGGGGGAAGGCTTAGCAATGCTATGGAGCTGGAAGCCTCTCTTTTGATTGAAGTTGTGGGATACCTTTCAGCACCCATCAGAGGTTCCACTATTTTTCTTCTTCCCTTTAAGCACTCTCTGTAGACCAACCCTCATAAGAAAGCTGCTGCCTGTGGGTTGCAGTGCAAGCTGTACAGCAGCAGAGGGCGCTATTTACTTATAATCTAAGCATGGACCTACACCTGGAGAAAGACTTCTCAGGCTGGAGAGTGCCTGATTCTCTAGCCTCCGAGAGCAGCATAGCAAAGGAAAAGGCTGCCGCTCCTCCACAGTGCTCCCTGCTGTACCCACAAAGGCCCCCGCCGCAGCCGTCCTCACACCGACCCGCACCCATTGTCTTCCACTTCCTCCTGTTCTATTCCACCACCTTTGAACCTCTGGCTTCACGTCCCAGCAGATCCATCTGCTTCCCCAAGATGCCCTTCCCTCTATTATTCTTGTTTACCGGGCATTTGCTGCCGTGGTAACATCTTGGGGTAGAGGGCAGGGCAGGGCGGGAACAGGACAAATTAGACCTTCTTTGAACCCTGGCAGCTTAAACTTGACGTTACCTGAGAGTTCAGAGTAGAGACCAGTGTTTGATTCCTTCATGGACCAGTAAGTCATGCAGAAATCAATCATCCTTACTAAGACAGCCTTGCTAGAAAAATGCTCCCAGGCCCTCCTACCTTCAATGTCTTTCTCTTTTCATTTCATTTTTTTTTTCTTTTTCTTTTTTTGGGTACCAGGGATCGAACACGGGACCTTGCATTTGCCCGGCACACACTGAAGCCACTGAACTGTCTCTCTGGCTGTAGCATCCTTCTCTTAGCCAAGCATTTGTGGGTTACATCAACATTATCTGTATTGTGATTTGGCTTTGCTTCATGTGAAGTGGTTATGGCTAAGGCCAGGCCCCTCCTTGCTAAGCAAAACACCCTAGCAGGCCACGCAGCCCAGAATGCACATGTCCGTGGAATTTGCAAAAGTGAGATATTTTAACCACAACTTGGTGGAGACTGTCATTTGCCTCCAATCCAACTTTTTCTGAGTCACCTGGCCATGTGCTGAGTGGCACAGGCAGGGCCAGGAACATTTCAGAGATCTGGCTGTGAGGATCCTGGGTCTAAGGTGATTTAGCTGGGTTCAGTGGGCTGCGTGCACTTCAGTCACTTCCCTGGAGGTTAAGCTTCACTGATTTTCCTGAGGAAGCTCTTGCTAGGCAATGTGCAAAATATAAAAAGCTAGGAGCCTGTCTGCAAGTGTTTTTTCTGGCTTTTTATGTTATTTCTGAACTTTTCATTTTTGCACAGTGCACTATTTGTGCAAAGCTAAGGAGACAATAAAAACATTAGAGTTTTCTGGGGATTGGGACAGGGAGGGACATAGAGGATCCTTGGGGCATGAGACTGCTCTGTGATACTGTGCAGGTGCACACCAGTGGTCGCCCACTGGTCCGGGTCCACGCAGTGTGCAAAGAGTGGCACTAGCGTGGACTGAGGACTGGGTGCCAACTGCACATGGGGCAAACCTGTGTGTGCTTCAGAGGTGCTGAGCCGGTGGGGGTGTAGATGACAGTGGGGGGGGGTACGAGAACTGTCTCTGCGCCTCCAGCTCCACTTTGCTGTGACCTGACTGCCCTGAATAATAGAAACCACCTACAACGTGCTACTGTACTTGGTTCAGTCTGTTTACTCTCCCCCAGTGTTGGTGTGTGTGTGTGTGTGTGTGTGTGTGTGTGTGTGTGTGTGTGTGCACCACGGATTGAACTCAGAAGCCAGGCAGCGGCTTGTGCTGCTGAGCTATCTTCAGACCCATTGAATGTTGGTTTTTGAGTTCAGTGATAGTCCACATTGTTGAATTCTGTTTCTTGTCTGAATTCCTCCACTGGGTTGGGTCGGGCAGGTGGATGTATCCACAGCCTTATGGTTATTGTGTTTTTTCACACTCACAACCAAGGCTTAGAAATATCCTGAGAGTGGCAACGTGCCTATCATTTTCTGTATTTCGTCCAGGGATGAGAATCCATGGGCTCCTCTCCTTGCCCTCTGTGGCCTCCTTGGATGGAAGGTACTTGTGCAGGGGGCCTGCTGAGCGGGGCTGCTGGATCACCGCGGGGTGACCAGCAGCACGGCGGCTGCAGTGAGCCTGTGATTCTCCACACACGCTGGCCTCTGCGAAATCTTGTTCACCGTGCGCAGCACGAGATAACGGCTTCCTGCCGCAGCGTGGCTAAGCACCCTGGCCTGTGGACCTGCCCCCCAGGACCTGAGAGGCGTGACCTTCACATTATTGTGCCCCTTCATTGTTCTATAAGTTTCCAAATTCACACCTTCTAGAACACAAAGTCTGTCAACTTTGTATTTTGTGTTCTCCAAGTTCATGCTTGAATAGAACACAGGAAATAGGATTCTTCAGCACTCTCCAGGGTGAAGGATTCAGATGTCCCCAGAGGTCAAGCATTGAAGTGGGGTCGACAGCTCCTCTGGTCATATCTAAGGCCGCCAGCAGGGGGCGAGACAGGCCCGTCTGTGTGGCTGTGGGAGGCTGACAGCCTGCATTCTCCCTTAGGCATCCACAGCCCCTAGGAAGGCTCGCCCTTGATGAGGCTGCAGGGATCTGGCCCTGACCCGCACGCTGCCCTGAAGGGTTGGGTTCCTCTGGGCGGCTCCAAGGAATGGGACAGCCCTCCCTGGACCTCCAGGGACCCAGTCACATCCTGCACCCACTGACATGCAGGCTGCTGTTACTTTTGAATTCTAGACAAACAGAATCATTTTTTAGTATGTTGTGACAAGTAGCACCTGGGACATTATATATTTTTAAAAACATTCTTTATGGGAAAATTCAAGCTTTAGTGAAGTGTCTTGCATTTACACCATTCAGCTCTCCTGGAGTTCGAAAATATTCTAGCTTAGTGCAAAATAGAAGTGGATTCCTTCTCTCCTCCCTCTGACCCCCAATGTGTGGAGCTGCCTTCCTGGGTTGCTGCTAGCCTAACTCCTCTTTGGAAAGGGAGGGGGCTGTTGATGACACTAGCCGCTGCCACCTGGCCGCAGCTCTCACAGGAGTCCCCTGGCTCGACAGGTACAGCCTCTGAAGCACTGTGTCTTGTCTTCTTTGATCATTTGATGGGACAAGCAGAGGGGATCCTGAGACACAGGTTCCAGCTTATGCAGAGCCTCCCCTCCCAGAGAGACTTGGAGATGCCAGACCAGGTCACCATGTCCCCTGCGCCACCCCATCCTTAGAGAACAGCCTTCCCTGGAGACAGATCACAGGGTAGCGTCTCAGCTGCCCTAGCAGCCGGCTGGACTCTGGGAAAGCCTTGCAGGACCAATTGTGTGGCAGGACACCTGGCCGGTCTGCGGCCTCGGCGACAGCCTCGGCGACTGCCATGCCTTCCTGTGCAGCCGCTGCAGCATGTAGGATGCTGATAAGGGAACAATGCAGCAGAGGAAAAGTGGCAGCCCTGGGACAATGAGCGGCGGCGGGGACTCTCCCAGCAGTGCAGATCGAGGAAGGATTTGCAAGTCCCAGGGGCCAAGCCAGAGACTGCTCTGTGGCCAGCAGTTGGGGGCGCCCAGGGTTCCCCAGGAGCCGTGCCCCTCCCCTGGCGCCTGCTTGCTGCCCCCAGGGTCCCTTCCTCTGTGGGTGGGACACTCTCAGAAGGCAAGCATCTGACCCAAGAAGGGACCTCGCGGCTTCCCTGGGGGACAGGGACAGGCCAGCAGGCGAGTGCTCCCAGGAGAGCCCAGGCCCCAGTGCTGTTCATTTCTCTCCTACCCATGACCTTAACCCTTGTGGGCAGCAAAGAGACCAGATGGCTAGTCGAGGGCTTGGACAAACACGAGGCCAACTTGTAGCCTTGGCTGAGAGCCCTGCCCAGAGTGGGGTCCCCAAGAGGAGCTGTCTCTGCCTCAGCCAGGACAGGCAGCTGATGGCAGAGGTATTGTGGCCACTAGTATATGGCCCTTGGATAAGTGTTGACATGCAGTCCATCCTCCAGCCAGACCTGGTGACCACAGGAGGGTGGCCCAGCATGCACAGGAGGCAGAGAAAGAATGTCGTCTGCTCTGGGCATGTACCAGATCACCAGAGCGGGCACTGCTTGTGCTTGACCCAGTCCCATCTTCCACTCAGTAGGGCTTGCAGCCACCAGGGAGATGCACACAGTGTTAGGAGAGGACCTAGGGAAGACCAGGAGGGCAAGATGGAGCCGGAAGGGGGGGGGCAGGTCACGAAGCGCAGGCTGCGAGGGCCAGGCCAATGAGGCAGCTGTGACATGACACAGTTTTCCTGAAAGAAAAGCACCCCATCACACAAAAACACCGCCTGCCAAGAGATGGAAAACCTCAAAGAATTATTTCCGATACTAAATGCACAGAGAAGTTCTTGCCCTGTGTCCCCCTGGAAAGAAGTTGGCAAAGGGCCACGGATGCCTTTCCCGAGTGGTCTCACAGTGACTGAGGCAGGAAGGCAGGGCGTGGCAAAGCCGGCTGGGGGAATAAGCGCGCCCTGTTGATTACCAGATCACAGGGCAGCGCCAAATAATTCCCAAGGCCCCGTATGTAGACTGCTTGTGAGTTCCCACGTGATCGGGAGGCCCAGAAGCGCACGGACACCGTCCGAAGCCGGCCTCCGAGCCCCTCACAGTGGCCCGTGCTGTGTCCCCCAGGAACAAGGAGCGCTCTAACGTTTGCTTTCTGTCTTTTCTTCTCTAACCCTTCACTCTTCACTTTTCAAATAAACTTCGACACCATTTTTGTGTTTACCTCTTTCAATTATTTACTTGAGGTAAAGAGCTGGAATATGTTTAATTGTGAGCCATTTCTTAAAGATGCTACCCAATAGCGTGACCACAGCCAGCAGCCCCCGGAGTGTTTCCAGAAGCTTCTCAGTGCCAAGCTAGGGTGGAAACAGGTGGTCAGAAAAGACCACTGTGTTTTGGTCGCCGGCCCAGCTCTGAGCTGCCAGGGCTTCACAGAGGGAGGGGCTCACTGTAGTGCCCAGCGGGAGGGGCGGCCCAGCACTGCCCACATGCTGAGGCCTGGCTCCCACAGGCCTCTGCAGGCCACCGTGTGCTGAGGGAGCAGACGTCTGGGAGGCTGCTCTACCTCCCTGTGTGCCCCCAGCACCTTGGGCACCCCGATCTGTGCTGCAGGGAGGACTCATTTGGCCTTAGACTCATCAACTCTGATGGGGACAGCCACCAGGGGACAGTGACTCCCAAGAACCTCCATGTTTCCTAGTCACTGAGAGCCATTGCCTGCATCATCAGAAAGCCTCATGTCAGCCAGCAGCACAACCTTGGGTATAAGCCACGACCCTAACACCTTGGGCACCAAAGTGGGCATCCAGCGCCTGCTCCACAGTGGGACCAGAGTTCCTTTGCATTTGATTCCTTGGCCACTGCCACCTCCTTGGGTGCCCTGGGTCCCTTCCTGACAGTCCCCTCCCCCACCCAGTCAAGGGCACAGCCCCAGAACCCCTATTATGGACTGTTTTGTCAGCACTTGGCATGTAATCACAGAGGTGACACCAATTACTTGTGTCACAGTTTCTGAGGAAGTCGGAGATGCATGAAAGCCGGCTCAGGAACATCTATCAAGGCCCAAAGGGCTGAGGGTCTGATGTGGTGACAGGGAATTGAGGGAGGCCACAGTCTCTCAGGATGGCTGGTTGGCAAAGTGCTTTCTATCATCAGAATTGACGCTTCCGCAGGGAGAACAGCCCAGCGGGACGGAAGCTAGGAACCCAGGTCATACATGGTCCCTGCCCCCACACCCCGGCACTGCCCTGGTCGAGCCAGACGTTTGTTGCCACCAGCCCTCCCCACTTGACCCTCACCCCAGTTGATGGGGTCTCCTTGTGACTCAGCTCTGGGCTTTCTCTAACTCGAAAGCTGAATGGTTTTCAAGCTAGTGCCTAACTATTCTAGTAAGTATCTCCCGCGAGGTGTCTGCACTCCTGAGTCCCTCCCACCGCAGATGCAGGTGGGTCTGAGGCCAGTGTTGCCAGGTGGGCAGACTGCAGCTTGGGGCAGTGGGCAACTTGCACAGGCCACATGTGGGTAAGTGGGTGTGGCAGGTGGGCAGAGTGGGTACTAGAGGGAGGACCGCGAGGGGCCCTCCAGCAGACCCTCCAGGCCTGCTTCTGTGCTGCTGGGGACCCTGCACCAGATGGAGGCTCCCCTGCAGGAGACAGCGGCTAGGCAGTTGTGGGGGTCCTGCAATTGAAAGGGATGCTGGGATTTTGGGGGACCATGCAGGGGGCAGAGAAGCTCTCAGACCCCCACCCCCACCCCAGCACCCACACCTTAGAATGGGGAAGCAGCCACACCAGGCATCTCTGCCTTTGAGGCAAGGAGTCCACTGCCCTTGTCCATCATAGGGCAGGTCTGGTGGTCCTGAGGGTCAGCAGGAGCCAGTAGGGAGGGGGTTGTAGCAGGTGCAGAGGAGCCTATGACAGGGTGGGCGCAGCCCTGAGCAGGGAGAGGGCGTGTCTGCCTGAGCCAGGTACACTGGCTGGGGGGCCTTGCGCTCTGCAATGAGACCACCCAGAGTCCTCACAGAACCACAGCTCCACTCGTGCTGGGATGGTGAGCAGTGCAGGGGGCCCACACACACTTCAGAGCTGCGGGGACTTTAGGGACACGGTGGTAGGGAAACGGCCCCCCAGGAGTGGAGGAGATGGCTATGGCTGCAGGAAGCACCACTGTGTGTGGATCCAGTTGACCCCAGATCCAGCCCTAAGCTGTCAGTGGTCCCTAGGGGTCTTCCGAGGAGCCACAGTGGGGGCCCCACCCATGGGCCTGCTTGCGTGGGGCACTACGGGGACGCTCTGGTCACCTGCCCTGTGAAGAACCTAGTGACTAGGTTGTTTTGCATGCAAAGAACTGGGGCCAGGTGAGAGAGCGATTGGGGGGAAGGGAGACTGCAGGTTCCGGCCTTCACCTGGCTGCTCCTCTGCCAGGCGCTTCCTTCGGCTCACGATTCCAAATGCATCCAGTTCCAGGAAGAGGCCAGCACTTAGTGCCGGGGCCAACACAACGTTCTCCCAACTGCAGCGCACTGGAAAACACTGCCATCAGCACTTCTCCCATCTGTAGTGACCCTGCTGTGTTAATTAATTAAACCTCTTTGTTGCCTGAGAGGAGGCCATGGTGTGACTCCTGTTGAGTGCTGGGGGGAGGGGGGTGGGGCAGAGTACAAGCCCCAGCCCACGCACTGGAGGAAAAGCGTGGAGTCCTAGGAAGGGAGGCAGAGCATCCCCTCTCCTCACCCTGGGCTGCATCACACCCCTAAATAAAGCCCCTCAGATGGCACCTCACTCCCCCGGAAAAGGGTGCACACCCGCCCTTCTTGCTCACAGGCTGTGGGTGGGGGCTTCAAAGATCTGGGGGAGGGGACACCAGCAAGAGCAGGGGAAGCCGGGAAGCCGGGAAGGCTCAGGGGCGCGTAATGGGGAGGCTTCAGCGTGATGTATGGTTCCCCGGACATTATTAATGGTTTGCTGATTTTTACCTTTAAAACCTTTGGGCACATTATTTATTATGTCCTTGGCACGCTGTGATCTATGGAGGGGCACTAATCTCCGAGCACGGCCCCCCATGTCCCCGCTCTTCCGCAGTCTAATTAGGCTGGGAGGCGGCCCTCCCAGGTGGCTCCACCCCACACCAGCTGGGCGGAGCTCCAAGGCTTGCCGTCCTATCCCAGGAGCTGCCAGGCAGGGAAGGGCTTCCAAGGTCTGGCTCTGCAGGAACCCATGTGTGACCCTGAGCAGGGGCATGACCTCCTGGGTCTCTGTGCTCTTGTGCCCTTCTCAAAGGAGGCCACCGTACTGCACAAGCTCCGGGAACACAGGCCAAAAGCGACGCCTTTCCCTGCGCTAGAAGCCAGGGCACAGGGCACGTCATCCTTCATTCTAGCTCCTCTGTCATGGCTGCAAACTGCAGGGTGGGCTTCATGAATCCTCACGGTGGTAGCCCTAGGTCATTCTGCTGGTTGGGGGTGGTGGGGACAGCAGGGAAACCGGGGTGAGGAAGGCTCTTGTGGTGGGCAGAGTGTGTGGCCTCAGGCAGAGGCATCTGGAAGGAGGAGACTGTGCCCTGCCCTTCGAGGCCTGGGAGGCCCTGGGTGCTGGCTGCCTCTGCCCTGCCCCCCTTCCCCTCCAGGAGCAGAACAACCCGGGAGCAGCCCTCCCTGCCCTGGAGTCCCCCTGGCTCTCTTCCGGTTTGGGCTTGAGAGTGCTGCTCCTGAGCCAGCCAGGCCTCGCATTAGTGGCTGCGTTGGCTCCTGTCCCTCCTCCCTAAGACGCAAGAGGAGGCCGTGGGAGGACTCTCGCAGTCCTGTCCCCTGTCACTCGCACTCCATCTTCTTGTGAAAGCATCTGAAGGGCATCCTCGTACTTCTCCTTTCTGATACCAGCTCTCAGCTTCCAGGAGAGAGACATTGCTCGTCACCACCTGGGACATCGGAGCTGTGCACACACCTAGGCAGCCGTTCGGTGACTCAGAGCCCCACGCTTGTCACCCACCGACCCACTTGCCCTGCTGCTCTGGTTAAAATGTGAAAAATGCGTGTCTCCAGCTCAATCTCCAATGCAGCAGCGTTCTGAGGAGCGGTCTACGGAGGCGGCTGCGCCCGAGGCACGGGCCTCAGTGCGCTGGCCAGCGGAGGAGCGTTTAGCTGAATGGGCTCTTGGGGCTTGTCTCTGTGCCCTTCCTCCCTGGCTCCTTCCTTGGCCCCCTGCTTCCTGGCTGCACGGCATGAGCAGCCCTCCTTCACCAGGACCTGCCAGGCCATAACAAACCCTCTGAAAACATGAGCCAAAATCAGCCTTTCTTCTTAAATTCTGTATGCCAGGCATTTCGTCCCGGAAATGGAAAAGCTGACTAATACATCTCCATGTGCATGGAGAGCACACACACCACACGCACACACATGCACATACTCACATACATGTGTGTACCTGCGCACACAAGCACGCCTAGTGGCCTGTCTGCAGTTTTTCTTTGTTGGGCGCGCCTTACCCTGTGACACCTCCGAGCCCGCCTCAGCTCACAGCCACTGACCTGCCCTGGCTCCAGCTCTTGCTTCCCGGTGGAGCTGCACACCTCAGCTGCCGCCAGTCTAGAGCTTGGCCAGCTGGCCCTTTTGCTTTTGTAGTCAGAGTTGCCACTGAAGCCACGTCCATTGCCTCGCAGTTTCCTCAGACAACATCTGGGGGTTCTGCTGTCACCAGCGTCCCTGGGGACATGGAGCAGGACCACTGTTCTGTTGTCCTGCACGCCCATCAGAAGAGTAGGGAATGAGGAGGAAGAGAGACAAAGAGAAAGAAAGGGGGATAAGGAGTTGCGGCAACCGGCAGGAGAGGCTGCCTCCCCAGGCGTGGCCTCGACACTGATGGCGAGTTATAGAGGAGGGAGCACAGAGGGTGTGCCTCTCAGGAAGTCCAGGAGCGGGCTGAGGAGGCCCTTCCCTGAGTGCCCCAAAGTATCTGGGAGCCCGGAAGGACCTGGGCAGGAGCACGAACGGGCTCTTTAGGAAACTGGGGCAGAGGGTGCAATGGGTGTCTGCATTTCCCCTGCAAGGAGCCAGAGCTGGGCTGAGGAGGCAGGAAAGGAAAGTGGTCTCTGAGACGGTGCACAGGTCATCTGGAGCGTGGACCACTCTGCCTCTGCTGGCCAAGATAGGAAAACCCCCGCCATCTGCAGAAGAGTAGCAGTTGTTGGGATCTCAGGCTCATGGGGCAGTGAGCAAGATAAAAAACAGCCCAGAAGGGGGCAGGAGGGCAGTGGCTGAGGGGCCCATGTCCGCAGGGTTCTGTCTCAGCTGTAAACCCCTGCACAGGCTCTGAGCACTCCCAGCGAGGCCTCACAGGCTAGGAGCCAGGAGATGCAGCACAGAGGGTGCAGGCCTGGGTGTCTCTGTGGGCTCCTCTCAGAGCAGGGGAAGCCAGTGGTGCCAGATCCTGAGGGAGAGTGCAGCACCAGCACTGCCAGGGTGCTGGATTCAGACAGGCACCTTTGCTTCCTGGAGGATGGAGCTGGCTCACCCCCAGCGCAGGGCTTGAAACCAGTCTGGTCAGTGAAAGGGAACAGAGCTCAGGGGCCTGGCAGCCCTGCCCATGCATCCTGGGCGAGCGAGCCCTTTACACACGCCCCAGGGACCTGGGCTGCCAGTTAGGCCCCTGGACATGGGGGCAGGGAGAGGGTCAGTGAGGGAGACTGAACTTTACTCACCTAATTGCCTCTCAGGAGACTGAGGTAGAGAGAGGTTGACTTGGCTGACCCATGCTGTCCCTTGGGGAGAGTCTATAATGAGGGACTGCAAGCAAGCTGACTCTGTGTGTGTGCATGAATGCATACGTCTGTGCATGCAGGCAGAGAGCATGTGTATGTGGGCATACATGTGCATGTATGTGTGTGCATGTGGGAACTCTGTGCAAGGTGAATGTGTGTGAGCTGCACACACATAAGCATGTGTGTGCCTGAGAGTATGTACGCGTGCAAGGGCACTGTGAGTGTGCACATAAGTGTTTGCATGTGGGTGAACCTTGTGTGCATGCATGTAGTACATGTGTGCACATTGTACTTGCATATGCTTGCATGGAGGAGTGCATGTGAGCAGTGGGTGTCTGTCAGTTGCACACTTGTTAGAGTGTGCAGGCGTGTGCAGGTGTGTGTATTTGGTGGGACTGGGCTGATGAGAAATGTTCACTCTCTCCAAGGATTCCCAGTACTGGAGAGCCACAGATCCATCTGTCACATGCAGGACATGGGGTGTTTGAGCCCCTTTTCCTCCAGCTGCTTCTTGAGGCTGCTCTCTGGCCCTGCCTCGGGCACCTGGCCAGACTTCATGCGGCAGCTCCATCAGTGCTGACACAGCTCTTTGCATGCTGTTCATGCTTGCGACCTAGCAAACTTCAAGTGATTGTGGTTTGTAACCTTCCTAGCAAGCTCTAGCCCTACCGAACTCCATGTGCCATGCTAGCATGAGGGTTTGCTCAGCTGGAGAGCAGGGCACTGCGCCCTGGCCTATTGGATAATGCCTGCTTCTTGGGGACACCCAGATGTGGGGATCTGAAGAGAAGGCAGGCAGTGACCACAGGAGCAGCACAGACTCTCGAGGGGCTGCCACCTGCAGGGCCTGGCTGAGCTCTGGGTGGGGATGCTGAGTGAGAAACCGAGAAAGCCCTGCTGCCTGGGCTTGGCCACTTAGACAGCTGTGGGATCTCTTCTCCAAGGTGGCGATACCAGAAGGGTGTAGAAGCAACTACCGTGAAACACCCTAAGCCTCTGGAAGCTGTGAAGGGAATGGGGCTGAAGCGCTAACCAGACCGGTGAAGTCAGTCTTGGGCTGTGGTTCTCAGGCACTGAAAGGGTGGTCCTTGTGGGCTGGAACCTCTGATCCCCACCAGCTGGACAACAAAGGCAGGGTGGAGGGTTTTTTTCCTCCTCCCATCTTTCAGGGAGCAATTGAGGACTGTCACTGAGACTGTAAAGCACCCGGAGCATCTTCGGTGATGCACGACCCGAGAGGGATTCAGGAAGCGGCTAAGGCTACCCACACACCAGGCTTTCAAGAGGTGCTGAAGCACAGCTAACTGCCAAGCGTGCTGGTGTAGTGGACGGGGTGGAAAGCAGGAGTGTGATCCCCTCAGCCACAAACCTCTTATTTCCAAATCAGGAGAAAGCACGGAGTTGTCCATTGATGGCAAATATTTTAAATAGAAATGGTAGAAATATTAGAGCTTAAAGCAGGTGAGTTTATTACCAAGAGGAGAATCCCAGGGACAGGCAGGGTTTCAGGGTAACCCTCGGCCTTCCAGAGCCGCACTGTGGCTGCTTCTGAAGTCAGTCCAGAGGCAGTGTGTCACTGAGTGCACGGTGCAGTCGGTTGAGCAGAAAAAATCCCACCGAATTTACCTCCCTAAATTTACTTTGCATTAAATTTTTTCAGCAGAGTGCTGGCCACCTTTAGCCAAGTTATGTATTCATAGACCTAAGCTGAAATGAGGGGAAAGGCACAGTAGAAAAGGATGTGGACTTCAGAGTCTGAGAGAGCTGAGTGTAAATCTTACTTCTGCCCTAACCTGCTTTTTTTTTTTTTTTTTTTTTTTCAGAACCAGGGATTGAACTCAGGCCCTTGCACTTGCCAGGGAAGCGCTTATCCTACTGGGCCATCTCCCCAGCCCAGCCCTAACCTGCTGTGTGAACTTGGGCGAGTTGACTCCCCTAGGTTTATGTGCCTCAGTGTCTTTGGCTGCAAGGTGGTTCTGATGAAGCCTGCCTGCCCACTTGGTGGAGCTGCTGGGAAGATGCGCTGGATGGTGTCTGAGAAGCACTGCATGGCAGAGGTACCCAAGGTGTAGCGGATGGTGAACTCAGAGCAGCTCTAGCTAAAACATCGGAACTTCCTGCGCGCCGTCATCCCTGGGGTCTGATCCATTTCACAGGAGTTAAAACTGTAGTGTATCGAGCCTGGTGGCCTGCTCCCTCCCCTGCGGTCTTCAATAGAGGCAGGCAATGCCACTTTATGAAGTGCCAGGTCAGGAGTGAAAGAAGGGCATCAGACAGTCTTTTGGAGGAGGACCGAGGACCTCAAGCCACAGCACACGTTCCCGCTGAATGCAGTGCCAAGGACATCCTGTGTCCACGTGCGGACAGCTCACAGTGCTGCCTGACCCCTGTGGCTTCCGGTTAAGCTGTCATTTTTTCCGCTGTACTGGATGAGTGACCCCTGGGTGTGTCATTTCCACCTACCTTTGAGACAGTTGATACCTACAGATTGTCAGACACTAACTCAGTATCCACCAGCACCCTCCACCCAAAATATGCATGAGCCCAGATACACACACATGAGCACAACTGTCTGTCTTTATTGTAAACACCCGAAAGCATCACCTCTGTAGACATCTAAAACGATCGAAGCTCCTTAGGTCACTCTTCCTGTGACGCGACCGACAGCATCCAGCTGCTCAGACTCAGGTGGATGCTCTTAAACGCCCAGAGCCAAACCCTGCTCTTGCAGCACTGATGCCCTTTTCCACGGATCTGGATATGAGAGTCACCCATCCGATGGGGAAGTGGGCAGGACCCGTGCAGAGGACTGCTGGCCCCGAGGGGCACCCCGCCTGGACAGGACCCAGGCCAGGCCTCCTCAAGAATGTTAGACACAGGGCGCCTTTTATTTTGTTTATTTATTTTTGTTGGAACAGGGAAGGGCCTTTCTTAAATCTCAAAAACAACACACAGAATTAAATTTAAAAAATGACCAAGGGCACATGCAAATCAATTCATTAAGAAAACATAAAGCTAAGAGCTCAGTAGAAAAGTGAACAAAAGGCATACTTATCACTTATACGCAAATATTTTTTCAAACTCTAAGAAAAAATTAAACTTCATTAGTAATCAAATGTATCTAAAATAGTGCCACATTAAAATGCAGTGCTAGTTTTGCCCATAAAATTAGCAAACAATTTCTAATTTTTAATGATAATACCAAACACCAACAGGCATGTGGTGAGCCAGGTGATGTAATTTAGTACTGATTTTTAGGGAAAAAAATTAGTTTATGTGTATGAAAAACCTTAAAAATATTGATCTTCTTGTACCAAATAATTCCATACCACCTGGGAAAGGAGTTCAGGGGGAAAAAACTGTAAGCACAGAATAATAAAAATGTAAATAGTCAGCAATAGGGAAATGCTGAAATAAAGTTTTTAAATCCTCAAAATGGAATTTTCTTCAGGTATCAAAAGATAGGTTTAGGGGCTGGGGAGATAGCTCAGTAGAATAAGCACTTGCCTGGCAAGTACAGGGTCC
Source organism: Ctenomys sociabilis (assembly GCA_004027165.1). Lineage (NCBI taxonomy): Eukaryota > Metazoa > Chordata > Mammalia > Rodentia > Ctenomyidae > Ctenomys > Ctenomys sociabilis. The sequence continues at coordinate 46,628 of PVKA01009755.1, read as the reverse complement.
AGAGTTTAATTTCCGGTACCACAAAAAAAAAAAGAGATAGGCTTATAGCCTGGCAAGAAGAACTATACCTAGAGGGCTAGCCTGATAGCTCAGGGGACTAAAGTACCTGCTTAGGCCGAGTGCAGCAGCAGCTGGGTTCTCGGTGCCCCAGGGGCATGCTGAGACAGTGATTGAGACTGGCATGGTGTTGTGTATCTATAATCCCAGCTTTTGGGAGGTCGAACACAGGTGGGTCACTACAAGTATGATCTATGTAGTGCGACCCTGTAGATCCTGTACTAAATACAAGAAGAAGGAGGAGAAGGAGAAGGAAGAGGAGGAGGAGGAGGAAGAGAAGGAGGAAGAGGAAGAGAAGGAGGAGGAAGAGGAGGAGGAGGAAGAAGGGAAGGAGGAGGAGAAGGAAGAGAAGGAGGAGGAGGAGAAGGAGAAGGAGAGGAAGAGGAAGAAGAAGAGGAAGAGGAAGAAGAAGCCTGTAATCTCAACTTTGTGGGAGGCCAAGGCAGGAGGATCACGAATTCAAGCCCAGCACAGGCAATTTAGCAAGACCGTGTCTCAACATAAAAAATAAAAGGAATGGGAGTATAGCTCAATGTGAAGATTACAATACAAAAAGTAAAAAGGTTTATGATCAGTGGGGGAAACTGTTATATACTTAAGTGTTTTTTAAAAAAGAGAAGCAGTATGTAAATGTTGTATGAAGAATAATCCCATTACAGAACTGTGGGAAGGAAATATGCCAGTTTGCTGGGAGAGGCTATCTCTGTTGGGTAGAATCACGTGCGAGCGCTCCCCTTCTTCCTGCTTTACTTATTTATTATTTATTTACTTATTTTGCATTTTCTTATTACAAACAATTGCACAAGAATTAAGAGAAAGCACAGGCAGCCGGGGGCTGAGGACACCATGTAGTGCCCCTGAATTACCTGCCTTCCCAAGTACCCATACCTGCATAGTCACCAAGCTATTCAAGACCAGCAAAAGGCCCCCCAGAGCCAAACAAGCCGAGTGCCAAGAGAAGCCAGTGAAGCACTAACAGCAGATCCCTGGGGAAAAGCACAAGAGCAGCCCTTGCTCACAGAAACCAACCTGCAGTCCCCCATGAGTGCTTCCAGGGCCTCCCTCTGGCTCGCTCAGCTCTCATGGCCCAGCAGGCCTGCTCCCTGCCCCTTCCCCCTGTGTGGGGCAGGCAAGGCTGTCCCCTTCTCAGACTTCAGTCCCTAGGCATGGCATCGGGTGGGCTGTGCCTCTGGCAAACCCTCCAAGTTTGCCTTTGTTCAGAGCTGTGCTCCAGTTTGACAAAATATCAGAAACAATTCCCACTGCTCGCCATTGTCTCGCTGCCTGATGCCTGGAAATCTAAGTCGTCCTGGCCAAAGCCATGGTCTGGGCACAGCCTCCGGCTACCTTCTGGTGTTGTCCAAGGGCACAGCAGCCTTCACCCACCCAGGCTCTGGAGTCCCTGGGTCTGAAGGAGACTCTCCATCCTCAGAAGCTGGATACATGGCGGCCACTTTCCCCTTGACCTGCGAGGCTTCCAGGTATCCAAGGTCTATGCTTGATTGATGATCCTCTAAGCCCTTTTGAGAGATCTGAGAACAGCAGTTCAGGGACGTTTGGGGGCCTGGCCCTTGGTGGGGGGCTTCCCCAGCCTGGGCCAGGGGTATCAGGGGCCTCCCCCCCTGGTCTAGACTGCTGCTTCCAGAAGCCTCCCCTATCCTTCCCTGTCCTGTGCTAAGTTCAGGGTCACCTTCTTTCTCGCTGCCATGTCCTCCTTCGGACTGTGGCTGTCCTTCTGTGGCTTCAGTGCTACTGCCTGGTCCTCCTGCAGCCTTCAGAGCATCCCTGTGCCTGGAGCCATCATGAGTGGCTTCTTCCTGCTCAGCTGCGCAGTTCCCCAGCCCCTCGGCCTCCGCCTCCAGGTTGCTGCCCACACTGGCATGGGTTCTCCCACCTCTCTCCCACACTGCTGCTTCCTCCTCCCTCTCCTGACCACCAGTGCCCTCCACCTCCCTGAATTTGGGGCCACTGCTTTGCCTCTGTCTCCCTGGGGCCAAGCACAGCTCCTTCCCTCCTGTCCACTCTCCCTGGGCAGTGGGGTCCCCCTGAGGCCACTTGGCCCCTGTCCTCTCTGGGGTTCCCTCTGCTGCCCCTGTTCTCTTCTGCTGCAGAATTTGCCGTAGATCAAAGGTTATTTTGATAGGTGCACTGGCAGCCCCTGTGGTGTCCTTTGGGGACCTGGGAGTTACCTTCTTCTTCATGCAGGTCTCACAGGGACAAAACTCATCCCCCTCAGCGCCTCCACCTAGCCCAGGCCCCAAGACTGTGCTGAGGTTGGGCCCAACCTCCTGGGTGAGGAAAGGGAGCTCCTGGTTGTGGTTCTGCTCCTGGAAGGCTGAGAGGTTGTGCAGGCCCTGGAGGCGACGCCGGCGCTGCTCAACCTGCAGGGACGCCTGTCCCCCTAGGGCCCCCCTTAGTGGCCCCTGAGCCATCCTCCCTGCCCGGCTCTGGATCTTCTGGAGCTCTTTGCCCACACTGTCCTGGAGCCGCAGGCCCACATCTTGCTGCAGCTCAGCCACCATCTGGTCCAGCAGGATGTCACCCTGCAGGCTCCAGCGGGCTCGGAGCTCAGCCAGAGCACAGGACAGGTGAGCCATGAAGGCCTCCTCCATCTTCTTCAGCAGCTTGTACACCCACGTAGGATCGGGGTCCAGGGATGCCGTGGGAGCCCTGAGCAGGCTTGCCATCCCAGTGGCAGGGGTGGACTGGGCCCGGGCTTGCTCCCAGCCCAGCGCAGCTGCCCTGGGCATTGCTTCCAGAGCAGGCTCCAAGTCAGGGCCACAGTGACTCTCGCTGGCATCTGAGGACCCCTGGTTGAGCTGGCACCTTGCAGGCTGTTCTCTTCTTCCTGGGAGATCCAAGGCTGCAGAGAGAGGGTCCTTCCCCCTGTCTTCTTCCTCCCCATGAATTCTGACCTCTTCCGGAAGCCCTTCCTTCTGAACACCCTCCTCCTGGAGTCCTTCTCTCTCTTCGGTTTCCTCTGTTTGTCTCCTCTCCTCCTGTGCCATGTTTTCAGTGAATGACCCTGGGTCATTGTCCTGTTGCCCTGGGTAATGGCCTTGTGTCTGCTCCCTGCTGTTGCTCCCGGCTTCCTCCTGCACTGGGGAGCCAGAGGAGACTGTGGAGCAGCTCTGCTGTGGTTTTGCCCTGTATTCTGGGTGCCCCGAGCTTCTGGAACTGGGCCTCTGGCAGGAGCTCTGCAGGGGCCACTCCCTCTGCTTAGGGCCCTGGGTGGCGTCCATGGCACAGGGCCCACTGCTGTCCCCTGAGCCCCCAGAGCCACTGCTGATGTCCACCCCAGAGGAGGAGGTGGGTGTGAAGTCCTCAGTGACCAGCAGGGCGTGGCGTGCGGTGAGCTCCTTGAGACCCAAGCCTAGCGGGCCTTGTCCAAGGTCACAGCCCGGCCACAGGCTCTGGGAGAGCCCCAGCAGCTCCCGGTACTGAGAGGAGTCTTCAAACCTCCCTTTGCCTGCTGGTGAGCCGAGGACATCATCAAAGAAGTGCAGCCGCGTGAGGCAGGTGATGAGGGCCTCTGCTGACTGGCTGAGCCTCTGGGCCATGGGGACGGACAGCTCCGGCAGGCTGCTGGGCCGGCCCTGCTTGGAACCCATCAGCGCCTTCATGATCTGTGTGGAGGCAGAAACCCTGCCAGGAAGGGCACACAGTGTCACCCCGTGGCCCATGCGAGTGCCACTCCCCACCCTGGCCTCTGCAGCAGCCTTGGGCTCTTCGCCCAGATCTGTGGCTTGATGGAGACTGTCTCCCAATTTGGGGCCCACACCGACAGTCTGTGGGAGGCCTTGGTCCTGCCTTGGGTGCTCATCAGGGTTGCCTTCTGGGACCTGCTGCGTGATGTCACCAGCGTCCTCCTCAGAGCCTCCCAGGCTGTCGAGAGCCACAGGTGTGGACCTCTCCAGCATCTCCTGTTTCAGGAAGATGGGCTCCTCTGGGATGTTGTCCAGCCACTCACGGACCACAGCTTCTGCAGAGCTTTGGGGCAACGCGCTGGGCGTGACACTGCCGTCTTCCCATGGCTCCTGGGTGCCTACCCCAGCACCAGGGCTGGGGCTTCTTCCTGCTCCTCTGACTGCCCTACCCATCTCCCCTGGTTTAGGGCTTGGGGACAGTGTGCGGATCCTCTGCAGTATTTCTTTTGTCTCACCAACTCTTTGGTGACCACCACAGTGCGAAGGGTGCCTTTTGATGCAAGGCTGGCCCTGGGGGGGTGTGGGGCAGTATCCACTGCAGGCCCAGCAGGGCTCAGGGTGACTGCTGGGGGTTCCCAGGACAGGGCATGCCCCGGCCTGTGAGGTACCACAGCTGTGGCAAGTTCCTGGCTCCTCTCCCTCAGGCCATCCACCTGGGGAGGGCCCGGAGGTGCCACCTGTCTCAGCCCCCAGGCTGTTAGCCCCTCTGGTGTGGGCAGATGTGGGCAGTGAGAAGTGCACCTTGCACTCCGCTTCCCCTGCAGGCTCTGCGGAGCAGGCCCTGGGGTGACAGAGGCTTGAAGCCCAGTCTGAGCCACTCACAGAGGCAGAGGCAATGGTAGCCCTGCTGGCTACTGCTGTATCCTCGGGGTCAGAACAACCAGGGTATAGTGACTTCTGGTTCCCTGAGGCCTGACTGTTGGTGTTGGATGACTTGGGAGGAAATCGTGGCACTGGACCCCCAGGGCAGGGGTCTCCTCTGTCCGGAGGCCTTGGTGCTAGCAAGGTTTCCAGAGAGTTGGTGGGGCAGTGTGTGCACCTGCAGTGGGGACACAGTGTGGTGTGGCCTCCCTGGGCCACCTGGTGGGACCTGGGAGAGCTGGGAGAGGATGCAGCACTCCCTGGGCTCTGCAGCCTTTTCCTCCCCTGCAGGGTTTGACCACAGCCCAGAAGTGGGAGGGACACTTCTTCAGTCAAGGGCAGCATTGTCCCAGGCCCACCCATGGTCTCTTGGCACCCAGCGCCCCATCCATGCTGCTCTATCTGTAGGTCATTGTTTATTGGAGAGGAGGGACAGGGGCTGTCACCATGTGTGGCCTTCCCCTGGGCCGTCCTTGTCCTCTGCTGGTCCAAGTAGCTCCACTGCTGGCCCTCCCACTTGCTAGACTCCTCGTGGGACTTGGCAGTGGCTGAAGAGTCAGGAAGGACCCCTTCCACACCACGGGTCCTGGAGGCCAGATGGCTCTGTTGCTCCCAGCCCAGGGGCTGTACTCCCTCTAGGCACTGAGCCTCCTCAGCTTCTCTCTCGGCCCAGCTTGGGGAAGCAGTCTCAGAGGCCAGGCATGGACTATCACTGTCTGTGTGGCCATCTGAGGTTCTGGGGCTGCAGGAGTCTGGGTTGGAGCCTTGGGGGTGCTCAGAACTGGAAGCTGGGCTGCGGCAGTCTTTGCCGCACCTCTTCCTGCCCTGAATCCAACCCAACCTCCTCCGAAGTGTGGGCTTCTTGCCCTGGGGAACACAGAAGGGGTTTCTCCAGATCTCACAGCTGGGCAGGGTCTGCGAGTTTCCATCAAAGGCTCCAGGGCGTTCTGCCTCACAGAGACCTGGGCCCCTGGCCCCAGACTCCAGGCTGTCCCAAGGGTGGGCCTTCCATCTGCAGCAGTCAGGGCCCAGCTCCTTCGGGCCCATGGCCTCCCCACGGGCCCTGCCCGCTCTCTGGGACCACAGCATTGCTTCCTCGCCCAGGAGGTGGAAGCGGACTGTCATCTCCACGGACAGGCTGCCATCCTCATTCACGCGGACCTTCTTCTCCACATTGTCACTGGTCGCCAAGGGGCCAGGTGGGGAAGTCCTCATGCAGGCGCGAGGCTGGGGCGCGGGGCACTCGCTGAGCCCGGACCTCGCTGACAGCGAGGACTGAGGTGGCCTGCTGCCCGGCCTGGACCTGGAGTGGATCACGCTGGGCTTGGCTTTGGGCCCCCAGAAACCTGGTGGGGAGGAAAGAGGAAGAGCGTGTGAGCTGCTGCACAGCATCCGGTGGGCAAGGTGGGCGGGAGCCTCCCACCCCTCCCGAGTCCCGGGTCCCCACTGTCTCCAGCTGCACAGAGCTGGGTAGGTTTAGGAAAGCTGATTCCTTAACTGTAGAAGCACAGTATCAGTTTAATGGGTTTACTTTTCTTCTTTCCTTTTCTCAGGCAACATTGGGGACTGAATTCAGTGCCTTTGCTCTAAACCACATCCCCACCCCCATTTTAGTTTTTAGTTGTTCTTTTTTCTCTTTCTTTTTCTTTTTTGAGACAATCTCTCACTGAATTTAAGATGCCCCACTTAGGCTCCAACTCTGGATCCTCCTGCCTCAGTTTCACACAGTCTTAGGATTGACTGCACACTCAGAGGTGGGATTGCTTTCGATTATGCCCTGCCACACAGATGAAGCACCACACTGCCATGCACAGAAAGGTTGCTGTTCAGAGAGGCACCCTGGGAGGGGGTGGGGCTCGCCTCTAGCACAGGAGGTGCATGCCGTGCACTTCCCCCATGCAGGCCTGACTGAGCTGGTTCCCGGTGACGGAGCACCCACAGGAGCTGATAAATGATCCTCTCAGAAGGGTCTGAGCTCGCAATGTCAGGTCCTGAGAGTTCTGCCTGCATCCCAGCCAGAAGAGGGAGAAGATGAGGTCTTTGGGACAGAAGAAAGCAGCCTGGGAAGCTCTGGGCACTAGATGCTCCCTCGGTTTACCTCCTGAACATGGCTCACAGAGCCTGTGACCACTGTGCACCCAGAATCCTTGCCCTCTGTGGTTCTCAGCAGAAGTCATTTTAGACCCTAGAAATGTTGAGCTCGAGATTCCTATTTTCCTAACACCTATAAATACTGTGCTCTACTCTCTCATACTGCTGATAGTGACGAAAGGGCAAAAGGGGCCCCAGAATGCCTGGATCCCTAGGAACTGGGGCCAGAGACCCCTTGTGAGACACCTGCCCACCCCTATGGAATCACTCACACATGCATATAAGATGGGGAAACCCCAAACTAACTCACTGTTTTTGTTGTTTGAAGTCAGCACAGATAAAGCTTCCATCTGTCCTCTTTGGGATCTGCCCATTGCAGGGGGTCTGAAGGCCTCATTCCCGGCACACACCAGCACAGAGGGGCCACGCAACAGCACCTGTAGAGGGTCCACCTGGAGGTGGCAAGGTGCAGTCAGGACCCTGGGGAGGAGCCCTGTCTCCAACCCCTGCTGACTTCTGTCCAGCTCTGCCTTTGACACTGGCCCCTAGCTGTACACTTCTTCCAGGATCTCTCTGGGCGGGAGCCTGGACTGCAGCTCACTTGGGATGGAAAAGAGGTCGGCACTCTCCAGCCGCCTCCCTGCCCACACGCCCACCACATGGGGTATACTCTTCCTGATGCAGTGGCCCCAGCAGCACGGCCTGAATGGGGAGACTGATCCACTATGCTGGGCACGCTCTCCTTTCTGACTGGGTTTTCAGCACAACCCCAAACTTTTACAGTGGTGTCTGGGTCCCACCACCCACTCACCCCAATGCTCAGCAGTGGCCCGTGTCCTCGTCCACTCCTGAATCAGACCCCAGCTTTTAGAAAACTCTGCCCCAGCCCATGTGGGGCTTTGCACTATTGCTATGGGGATAGCACCCTGCAACGAGCAGCTCTAGGAGCTGCGGTTCTATCTTTGAACTGCAGAATATGTTCTTTTTCAGTAAAAAGGAGAGACGGCAAGAACTCTTACATCTGCCCCCCAAAAAATGATGCATACATTTGTTGCACGCCAGACCTTTCAGCCCCCCTAGCTGTACACTTCTTCCAGGATCTCTCTGGGTGGAAGCCTGGACTTCAGTGAGTTTTCAACTTCTAGGTGCATTTCTTCTTTGATGGAGATTTCTAATCCATCTCAAAAATACAAACATGGCCTGAGTTTATCAGTGGGAAGATACAGCAGTTCTTCCAGGGAATCAGACTCCCCAGGGAGGAAGACAGAACGGGGATCTAAATGGCACACCCATCCCTAAAAGACATGTGGCCTGTAGGGAAAAGAGCACAAGTGTCCACCCAGGACAGGCCCCAAAAGGTAATAGTCGTGACTCAGCTCTCTCTGGGGAGCAGTAAGATCATTTTCATAGAAACCCTAACAGCTCTGCAGTAAGTCTAGGTGAAAATGTCCTAATGTCTTCATCTATTAATATCATTTTGTGCTAGGTCCCCCCTCACCAAGCCTCCCAATCTGTGAGCCAACCAGAAACAGGGAGCTGGCCTTGCTCTATATTCTACGTGGTGCGTGTGCTCCATAACTCAGGGGTGCTTTGGCATTGATGGCCGTGTGCATTTGATAACTATGCAATTATGGAAGAAGTGCTTAACTCTGTGCCCCCCTCTTCTAACCTGTCCAGAAGGAACGATAACGCTGGCTGCACGCCGAACCCGGGCAGTAGATGCTCCCCTCCAGTCAGTCCACCTCCCAGACTTTTTCTGAGTGCTTTCCAACAATGCACAGCTTATAAAGCCAAAACCCCATTTCCCCATCTCACCTGAAGCTAAGAATCACAGTTCACTTAAATCAGGGACATAAGGGCCAGCCAAATATCTTAGTGGATTAAAGCACCTGCAAGTAGGTGCAGGTGCCTGGGGTTTGATCCCCTGGCCTGCCGTGCTGGCCCTGCCCCAGAGGCACGCTGAGATGGCAATTGAGACTGGGCATGGTGGCACGTGCCTATAATCCCAGCTCTTGGGAAGCTGAACACAGGCAGATCACTACGAATCCGATCTAGTAGTGAGACCTTGAGCACCTGTAGACCCTTCCCTAAACATACAAAAAGATCATTTTCCTTTTCTTTTTCACCATGGCCACAAGCAAAAAAGGTCAAAGGTGCAGAGAAGTGTGTGTACAGCTGCCATGGCAAAAACTAGATGTCAGCAGGCAGCTGCGTACATCAGCCTCCCCTGCCAGACTACAGCAACCATGGGGAGACACCAAACCCAGTCATTCCGGTGGCAGCCACCCAACGAGCCATTTTCTTGGCTGTGCCAGGGGTGTTGCTGTGATGGATTAATTCAAGCATATGCTAGGAATCTTCTCCCCGGGAATCCAGCCTCAGTCCCCCAGTTCTTGACTCTTGAGGCATCAGAAATTCTCTGTACAGAATTCCTTTCTGCATAAGCTACTGAGGGAGAAATCTGCTTCCTGTGCCGAACTGCTCCAGGCACAATGTGTGAATTAGATGCTGATTGCAGGTAGACCTCCAGGATGGGAGCCTGAGACCGAAGGCTGGGTTTGCAGGAGGTGATAAACTAGTGACAGTGGACACAGGTGTGCCACAGGACACTGTGACGATGTAGATTCCTCAGTAGTCACTTCTGATGGCTACCACTGACTGCCACAGTGGTCTATGATGACGCGGATGGCCATGGCAAGGACTGTGTGGGTGGCTGCTTCTAGCCTTAGCAGGCGCAGCACCTCAGTTCTCTACCCGAGGACAGCCAGGGGACTTAGAGCTTCCACGACCACCGCCAAAGGGTGTCTTGAGGATTTTAGCTAGAACTTAGGTGCAGGAACTGATTTGACCGATGCTACAGGGCAGCTGAATGGGCTTCCATGGTCTGTGAAGCCGTAACACAGGTGCGGCGAGCACTCGGTCCTGTTGGTGACACACACTGGGTCAGGCTCACGAAGCTCGCACTGAGCCATGTGTAACTTGTTAGGCAGGTGGTGTGGCACCTGCCACCCTCTCACCTGCACCTGCCGCGCCTCAGCATGCACCTGTGGCTTCCTGAGGGCATTCCCTGGATCAGTTGACCAAGCATGTTGGAATCGGAGTCACAGAGGGCTGTAGGGTCTGCTGATGTCATCCAAAGTTGGCCATGGCAACATAAAGGACCTGTTCAGAAGCCATGAACGGTGGCAGTGAAAGAAAACCCAGAGGACAGTGTGATGGCGTTGACTGATTTTGTGGAGGAAACAATGGCAAGATGTCCTATAGCTACTTACAGGCAGGGGTAATGGTTCCATATGACAATTTGGGACTTGGAAGACACACATCCTTGATGACAAGGAAAGCTGGAGGAGAGTGATGAAAGGATTCCTTATGGTGAAAGGTCCAGGTGACAAGAACACTTGTGTCCTGCGTGAGCATCCACTGAAGGGGCGGTCTGTGGACAAGTGACCTGCACGGTGGGTTCCCAGCTGCCCTGAAGCAGCTCAGCCAGCACTGTCAGGAGCAGCCTCACTGCTGCAGATCTGCCTGTTGGTCTTCTCAGAGCCTGATCTGCCAAGAGCAGAGACTAACGCTAAAGTCCGGGCTTGCGTCATGCCCGAGGGACACAGCTGGCCACCTGGGGAGGAGCTGTTGGCACTGAGCCCTTGTATCAGGGAGACAATCAGACATTTGTATTCCCTAAGACGGATGCTTATTTTGGGTGGAGACCATCCCTTGCCCCTCGTTTCATCCTTTATCACCACCCTCCACTTACTGAATGCCAGCTCATCATTGCCACATCCCAGGAAGCTTCCTTCAGCCCAAAGAACGGATTTTATAGCAGAAGATATGGGACAGGGCACTGACATCCAAGGAATCACTGCATAGCCATGTACCTCATCATCCCAAACAGCCAAAACTTATACGACAGTGGAAATATTCCCTGGTGGGCTCTGCTGAGAACCACCGGCCTAGGGTGTGGCGCTGTTACCCTTCAGGACGTGATAACGTGCTTCCAACGGGCAACCGCGGCATAGCGCGGGGCCTCCAGAGGCCGTGCGCTGGGGTTGCAGGGCCTGAAATGCGGGGGACCCCTTTTACTGTCTCACTTGGCCTAGCTGCAGGTATGTTGTACATAGCCACAATCAGCTGATGGAAAGCAGAAGTAACTCGGGTTGGGCACCAGGAGGAAATCTTCAACCCTTCCAGGGGAGATCACAGAGGGGCCCCCACAACTCTTTCAGGTATTTCCTATTTAAGCCAATTTCCTGTGTTTTGCTCTTGATTTCAGGTATTTTGATAGCTGTGGACTCCAGTAGATCTTAAGCTAGAGGACATTGGGTTGAGATCATGACAGTTGGCACAAAGACGGTGTGGCGTTGGGAGAGAACATGAACACGTTTTTGACTATAGGAGGGAGAGCTACATTCTCCATGGTAAGATGCTGCCGCCGCCATGTGTGTAGACCAGCGCTGGTGAGATGCTGTAGACAGGACCCAGTGGCTACAGGCTTCAAGCGGGAAAGACTGGACTAGCTCAGTCGACTTCTGTCCTCTGCTCTGTCTTCTTTGGATGGAAATTTGTGTTCTGCGGTCTCTGGAAAGGCAGCACTTACATTCACAGGCCTTCTGTATGTACAGTTTGGGCTGGATGCAGATTAGATCCTCCTCAACTGGACACAAGCAAAACCAACACCCTTTCTTCCTGTTTCCGGCTGACCTGCAGCAAGGCGGGCCTGTGGGACTTCGGAGGCAACAGCAGCGAGGGGGTCAGACTTGGCCCCCAGCAACCCTGAGGGCCAAGATGCAGCAGCGGCAGCTCTGAGCCCAGCACTCCGGGCTTGGCTGCTGTGTCTCTCGCCAGTAGTGCTCCCTACTCAGCCTCCTCAGAGTCAGCCAGGCCACTCTTTCAGACTGGGCTTTGGGTTCATACTCCAGCTTTGCAGGGGCTGGCAAACTCCTAACCGGGCCTTCTGCTTGAGGGAACTTGAGTTTCTATTTCCCACAGGAATAGTCTGCACCTAATAAGTGCACCGAACAGAAACTAGAATGTAGGTGTCAGTTGCCGATTGGATTAATTGACCTGTTGGATATGCCCATCCTCTGCTCCTTTAATTAGTAACAAGGCAATCTAGAATAGTCCCCCATTCCAAGTAGTGTGTGTGTGTGTGTGTGTGTGTGTGTGTGTGTGTGTGTGTGTGTTAGTGGGGACTGAACCCAGAGCCTGAGCTACATTCCCAGCCAGCGTGCATGTTTGTTTGAGATAGGGTCTTGCTGGGAGTTTAGGCTAGTCTTGAACTCCTTATGTAGGAGGTTGGCCTTGAACTCACAGCAATTCTCTTACCTCATCCTCCAAAGTGCTGGGATTATATCATATAGTCCATGTTATACTTTTTATTTTGAGACAACTTATCATGATAAATTGCTGTATTTCCTACACTGGACTTGGACTTGTGATCCTCCTGCCTCAGCCTCCCAAAGTACTGGGATTCTAAATATGTGCCACCCCAACTGGCTCTCTGGCTCCCAGGGCCTCATTCAAGCGAACCCCAGGCCGTGGTCCTACCTTCCGCCCACTGACTGTGTACAGCTGCTTCACAGGAAAGTGTAGAAGGTCTGAAGCCTTGCTGAGGAAGGCTGTCTGGCTCCTGGCATCTCTGTGGCTTAGAAGCAGCGTCTGCTGATGTCTGGTATCCCCGTTCCTAATCAGTGTTACCCTCCTTGAGGCTGTAGGTCCCTTGCAGGAAGAGGACGTTCCAGGGGGCTCACATCCACCTTCTGTATCTGGTAGCTGCACAGCCGAGGGGCTTCTTGCAGGCGGCTGGCCTGGCCCCCGAGGGGTGTTGGGAGGCTTTCTGTCGGAGCAGAGGTAGCAGCCACCATCCTGCAGCTGCTCCAGTGCACTGAGGCCGTGCAGGCCCCGGGGCGTGGTGACGGAGCGCACCCCAAAGGACAGGGGCACGCGCTGGGAGAGCTCATCCATCAGGGCACTGAAAGTCTTGAAGGCCCGCCGATGGACAGCCAGGCGCACCCCAGCAAACTGGGGGTCCCCTCGCTTGAGAAAGGTCACCTTCTTGGCCGGCGTGACCTGGGTGATGGAGGGAGTGTGAGCCACAGAGGGCAAGAGGCACTCGCAGCGGCTGGGGGCCTGGACGTCCCTCAGGTCGCCTCCGTCCATGGTGCTCAGGCCCGGGCAGCTGTAAGCACAACAGAAGAGTGAGGTCAGGGGCAGCTTCCAGGTTCCCATTCCCTGCCTATCCCCTCCCACCCTGCCACCCCAAATGGGTCCCACACAAGTATGAAGAGGTGGCTTGTAAGAAAGGACAAAGGGCTGTATTGGACAGATGGAAGTTCAAGCCCCAGCCACACCATTTCCTACCTAAATGGCATAGCAGAACAATGACATAATCCGTTGTCATCTGCAAAATGGCCACTGCCATGCTGCACAGTGCTTCTACCCATTCAGTGAGTTGTGTATAAGTAGCCCCAAGCACCAAGTGAGACCAGAAGTCTTTGCTCCTTCCTTTCCTCTTGGTATTTCTCTGGCCCTCTTTGGTCAACACCGACCTTCTCTGAATACTTCTGTCAAAGAGGTGGGTGGAGAAAGCAAAGACCATAAACACAGGGCAAGAGGTGGGCAGGGAGCCAGAGGCCTAGGGCATCTGTTGAGGCCTCTCTCTGCCTCCACTTCATCTTCCTAATCGCCAGTGGGTAGAGGCAGAAGCGTTGTACCAACCCTTCCAAGGGAACACAGTACAGTGGGAGTCTGTGGGTGTTTCTTTCATTCTCCAGTGTTGTTTGCTCTCAAGTTCCCATAAGTCTTGATGCGACCTGCAATGAGCCTTACGCTTGCGTATCCCAGCCCAGTGGGCTCACAGAACCCTGGGGGAGCTCAGGTTCCACCGCCCCACTGTTCCATCTGCTCTCCCTGCCTGGGCGCTGGAGCTGGAGCCTCACACAGGACTCCTGCAGCATCACCCACAGTGCCACCTGGCCATCCAGGACTCTAGGCTTGGCTCTGCCCTTCCAGGGCCCCATCAGCTTCCACCTGGATGCTCTCTGTGCTCCAAAACCTTTGCTCAGCCCCAGAAGAAGTCCCTGCCCTTCGCCCCCAATTCAGGACTCTGCCTGCTTGTCCCCACACCTCCTCCATCAGTGTCACCGTCATCTCCTCTACCAAGGCATGGCTCCGTGCCGCCCTGTGCAGCAGCCCATCCTGGGCCCCATGGGAGGAGCCATTCCTGACCCTCTGAGCCCAGACAGCCCTACTTTCCATACATCTCTGCCAGCAGGCTTTCTGGGCCCTCCTGCTGCCCAGGCCTGGGAGGTGGGCCATGTCCTCCCAGGATGCCCAGCCCCCTGCCCAGAGCAGAGTAGGCCTGGACAAATGCACGCAGGCTCAGAATGACGCATCTCACAGGGGCTCGCACCCGAGGCTGTCTGGAAGCTGCACTGAGCAGCTGCAGCCCGGCGAGGTGTCCTCCCAGGCTGGGCCCGGAGCCGTGCTGAGCCTCTCTCAGGCACCACTGCAGGCGAGCACTGGCTGGGCCGCACCCGCCCCTTACCTCTCACTTCTCTCCTGGGCCCCTGATCACACGAAAGGAAGGCACTCCTCTCATTTTCAAAATGTGGTGCACAGAGAGGCCTTATAATCCTCTCTGTCTCTGCCCTGCTTTATATTTAGCTTCGCCCAGCTTCTTCCGACTAATCCCGTAAGCCGCTGTCATTAGGCCCCCTGTAGATGCTGGGCTTCTTCACACTTGCAAGCAGGGGCTCCTTCCTGGGGGTCCAGGGGGGAGCCACATGCTGGCACCGGCACTGCCCAGTCCATCAGTGTCACGGAGCCCCAGCAGTGCCATGTCCCTTGCAGTGCTTGTCCCCCAGCTCTATACCATGTCCCCCAGAGTCAACTTGCGCTGTATTTCTCCTGTGTCCTCTAGTGTCACCGTGTCCCTTAGTGTCACTGTGTCCATGTGGACATAATGAATGCGCACCCTCCACATCGAGTGTGATGTGAGCAGAGCGAGATGGTGTGCAGTCTGGGAAGACTTCTTGCAGGAGGTGGTGTGGAGTCTCCGAGCTAAGTCCAAAGGCCAACTCAAGGATGGGCCTCCAGTGAAGGCAGAAGTCAGAACAGCCTGGCAAGTGGAAGTGGCCACTTCTACCCAGCTGGGATGCTGGCTGGGTGGCAAAGGAGGCAGAGGCGGGAGGCTGCTTTGTGCGGGGATCCATGCTCCATGGACAAGGAGTAGAGAAGGGTGCCTTGGGCCGGGCCTATGTCACCTGGTGTTCAAACGGGAGCATGGGCTCTTCAGCTCCCCAGCCAACAGCTCCCTCCTGGACATGAGCTGGGGAGCCCCTCCACCAGGTGAAGGGGCATGGGCCAGCCAGAGACCCTGGGCCTTGCACCACACAGAACCTCCAGTGTCCTCCTTCAGAAGGGGCCTCCAGGGCTGTGACCCTGCACGGCCTAGTGGGGATCCCACCCCCTGGGCTCCCCTTCCCTGTGTCACACAGCCTGTGATGTTCCCCTCTGGAGAACACGGGGACTGGGAGAGGGTCGTACTCCCTGAGACCCACACCCAGACGGGGCCAATAGGCTGCCAGGAGGTGGTGCCACAGAGCCCAGGGTGGGGGAGGGGAAGAAGGGACGCAGGGAGACAGCCACACTGGGCATTTGGGGAGGAAGGGGGGAAAACTGCCTTCAACTGTGGGTGGCAGGGACAGGAGGCAGAGACAAAGTAAGGGACACAGGGAGAAAAAATAGAAGTTGCAGGAAATGCTCAGAAGGTGACAGCCAGGGTGGCCAGTGGCACTGGACAGGGTAGATGGGGAAGAAGCAGTTTTGGGGCAGATGTTGTGGAAGTGGGGGTAGCTGGGTCAGCAGGCAAATTCAGGAGGGGTGAGTGGGTGGGAGGAAAGGAGGGGTGCAGCCCTGAGAGGGAGGAGCGGCTGCACCACCACAGGTGACAGCAGGAAGTGCCCTGGCCAAGCAGCGCCTGTCTCGGAGGCAAGCAGGGCTGCGGCCTCCAGCAAGAAGCAGAGTTGTCGCCACCCAGCAGGGAGGCAAGTGGGCCCCCCACCCCAGGGTCCTCTCTGCAACCTGGCCTTTCCAGTACCACGCACTTGGGAATCCATGTGCACAGATGCTGAGAGGTTGCTGTTTTATGAGCCAATGAGAAAGGAAGAAAAGGTGGCGAGGAACTAAGACAGACTGGCCGTCAACTGCCAGGTGAGTCCCAGTTGCAGGAGGGGAAGATGTGTGCATCAGCTGTGAGGTGCAAGGCAAGGAGGGGCGCCAGCTGGACCCGTGCTGGTGCTGAGCGTGACCGCTGTGACCGCTGAGAGCAGCAGTGTGGTAGGTCAGCTGGATCCAGCTGCAGAGCCACCTTCCTACACAGCACTCATTTCCAGGCACACCTGTGGCTTGGGAGCAGGGACTCAGGGCAGAGGACATTTGTGCACCGATGTGCACAGTAGCATTACGTGCAGCAGATATGATGTCCAGACAGTGGAATACTATGCAGCTTTCAAAAGGAAGGAGCTTCTGGAACCCGTGGCATGGAGGGGCCTCACAGACATCAGACTGAGGGAAACACAGCAGTCACAAAAACATAAGTGTGATCCTCAGACGCTCTGAGCGGAGTCAGGGTCTGTCTTAGTTACTCTTCCCTTGTTACTGGGACAAATAACACCGACACTCAAAATGAAGAAAGGAAAGGTTTATTTAGCCTCCAGTTACTGGAGGCTTCAGGAGAGAGGGTCAGTGGCTCTGTCTTCTCCACACATCTCCTCTCTGCCAGAGGCAACCTCAACCCCAGACACCGCCACCCCGCACCACAGGGTCTGAGGAGAAGGTGGGGTGCCGCTGTGTCCAGAATGGCCCGCTCCACACCTCAGAGAAATCGCAGCCTGCTGGGGCAGAGGGGGCAGAGTGTGCTGCCCGTTTAAGGGTCCGAGTCGCTCTGGCCCCACCCCCAAGCCCCTCGCTGCTCCTCGAGCTGTGTCTGCCCCATGACTTACATGAGGCTTTCGGGGGGCGACTAAACACAAATCATAAGGGGGTCAGAGACAGAAAGCAGGATGGGGATCGCCAGGAGCTGGGGAGGGAAATGGAGAGTTTGTGTTTAATGGGGATCGAGTTTCTGTTTGAAAAGACGAGAAGGCTCTGGAGACGGTGGTGGTGAGGGTGCCCAGCAGCGGGCCTGCACTTAATGCTAGTGAGCTGCACACTTAAAAGCAGCTTAGATGGTGCATTTCGTATCATGTGCATTTTACGGCAAAAAAAAAAAGAACATAGAATAGAATCATAAAACAATCAAAAGGGCTGCCATGAATTGCACGGCAAGGAAGGTGGCACGCGGCAGGGGGTCTTCCTGTGGCCAGCGGCCAGTAGTCTCAGGAGGGTGCTGGGCTGTGGGCCAGGAGTGACCGAGGAGCACAGGCACAGCCATGGGGCCTCTGACAGAAGCAAGCTGTCAGCAGCAGGGTCACCGGCCCAGTGCTGGATCCCATCAGATGGGCGTGGCACAGCCTGGTGAGAAGGCCCCTGCTCCACAGGGCTCAGGCTGCTCGGGGAAGGAGACTGAGGTGCCCCGGTCCCTGTCGCTTGGTGCACGAGTGGCCAGCTAGTTCTGGGATGTGCCTCACTCCAGGGCCCACCCGGCCCTCGCAGCACCTGGCCCAGGGCTCGGGCTCGCTGCTGGACTTACTTCTTCCTGTCACTGTAGCTGTAGGACAGAGGTGCCATGCTTTATAAAGGCTGCCACGCAGTGCCAGCATTTGTCAGAAGCTTGCAGGGAGGCTGTGCAGTGAATGACTGGCCCAAGCCCGGGAGACCTCCCGAGAGACTGTCGCGGGCGTTGGTTCTTACCACACCCGGGGAACATCCAGCTTCCTTTGACAGTCAAAATCATGACAAACCCTCTCCATTCCTGCACACACAAGATACTATGTGCAGCTTCTGGATGCTGGGCCAGGTGTGATGGCTCACACCTGTAACCCCTGCCGATGGGAGGCTGAGACAGGAGGATCACTGAGAGTTCAAGGCCAGCCTGCACTACATAGTGAGGCCCTGTCTCAAAAAGACAACAACAACAGCAATAATAATAATACAGTAATAGTAATAATTCTGGTATCTGCGCCTACAAGTAGACCCATGGATACACCCATATAAAGCCCAGGGTAAGACCTAGTCCCTGGCAAGTCTTTATTTTCAAACTAATCCTTTATACAGGAATGTATAAAACAAATGTAACAGCAAATGTTCACAAGCAAACTATACATTCTGACTGGTATCAGTTCAGATTTGAGGGCCAAGCGTCTTTATAAAATGGGTTTCGGCAGGTTCGCTATGTACAACTGAAATGAATGCACTTGTTTTCGCTAAGAATATAGAAACTTTTGCTGCTGTTACTTCTTCATAATCTTGGCATTTTATGCATTTCTATTACTAAAGCTAAAATCTTTTATTACTAAAAAACCAGCCTGCCAGTGACAGTATCTTTAAAAGCTAACAAATAATAGTTTTTCACCCACTTCCCTTTTAGACACGAAAACACCCAGACTCAAGCTCTGAACAGGGACCTTCCTTCCCTTAGCGCCGTGGCAAGCGCCCCGCACAGCCATCTCCATCTTTATGGCAGGCGAGATTGTGCCCTTCCAGCTGGAAGTCTTCAGCTGTGACGTCTTCGATTGCCTCAACTTTTCGAAGGATTTTGAGCTTTGGGAAAGGCCTTGGTTCTCGCTGAAGCTGATTCAGGCAGTTTGTGCATCTCCCAGAGCGTGTACGACCACGTAGGTGAGCAGCGCGTAGCTGGCGGTGCTAAAGGGCACGCCCAGGCCCACGTCCCCTGACCGCTGGCACAGCTGGCAGGACAGCTCCCCGTTCACCACGCAGAGCTGGCACAGGGTGTGGTAGGGAGGCAGCGCCACCAGAGGGAGATCGCTCGGGTTCCAGGCACACACGGCTGTCCTTCTGTCATCAGGGCTGGTTTTGACGGTGTTGATCACGTTCGCAGCTGGTCAACTCAGTAATCTGAGTCCATATCTTTGTAGTCAGCCCCAAAATGCCACCAGTGGAAGCCATAGACGGGGCCCAGGTCCCCTTCCTGGCAGCTGGAAAACCCCAGAAAAACCCTAGAAACCCTCAGGCTGCCCAGAAAATCCAGAGACCCACCGGCATCCCAGATCTTCACTCCTCTGGATGACAGCTCCTTGGCATTTGTAGATCCCTTGATAAACCACAGCAGCTCCTCCAGAACACCCTTTCAGATCACATGCTTGGTGGTCAGCAGGGGAAATTCATCTCGTAGGCTCTAGTATAACCCTGGCAAGTCTTGACACTTGTTTTGGTGTGACCATGGCCCCCATGTGGTGTGACATAGACGGGAGGAAAGAGATGATACTGTGGATGTAGACTTGCTCAGCCTATACCCACAGGAAGTGATTCTCCAGCAACAGTTCCCTGTCCGTCCCAGAGTGGGAAGTGAACTGACAGTGACACAGGAAGTAGAATCCCTGGGAATGTCCAATAATGAAATGTAAACCAGTGCCAGAGGATCTTCCTGCCCAACTCCCTGCTCGCTGATACTTTCCACACAACTTCTCTGAAGGACCTCTGACCACGGGGATGGCCTGGACTCATTAAATGTAAGAGCACACGCAGCTCAGGCTGAGCTCCCTGTGTCCTGTGCCTGGCGCATTGCCGGCTCTGCACACACATTGGAGAGTAAAGGGTGACCTAGTCACTTTCTGATTGATAAGGTCCCCAGTGTCCACAATTACAGGTGAGATTTTGTTTGGCTCATGGTTTCAGAGGCCTCCGTCCATGGTTGGTTGATGCCAAGGCAAGAAGGCATGGCGCAAGAGCCTGGGTGCAGGCTTATAGCATGGCAACCAAGAAGCAGACAGAGAAGGGAGGACCCGAGGAGGGAGACAGACCCTCCCAGGCCACCCAGTGAGCAGCTCCTCCTACAGGACCCTGGCTCCTAACAGCACATTCAGCTGTAGGCTCATCAGAGGCACAATCCACCCATGAGCACAGCACCCCATGCTCCAGCTGCCTGCCCAAATCCCTCGGCCCAAGTGCATGAGACCTTGGGGGCTCACCCAGCTCCAAACCATAACAAATGGGAAAGTATAGGCAGCAAAGAATGAGATGACAGCATAGCAAAGGGAGTGGAGACCAGGCTCTGGCCTGGCTGCGGGCCGCTTGTGTGGAGGAACCCTACCAATACCCAACCCAATGGCAGCCACGGCTGAGCTCACAGCAGACAGCCGGTGACTTGGGTGGGCAGCCTGTGACATGCAAGAGCCATCTGTGATGTGCACAAGCAGGACACACACCGCAGGCTTCCCACAGCCCTGAGCAACTAAGGGGCCCATAGGGTAAGAAGCCAACCTCACAGGGGGACAGAGCAAAGGACAGAGAGGTGATAATGCACTGGAAAGGAAGCAGGGAGAGGCTGGAGGGGAGGAAAGGACTAAAGTCTCTGGCCCTGGGGACAAAACTGAGAGTTGATAATGGCCAGGACTTCCTTAGGAGGCAGATGTTTGTTTTTCTTTCTTTCTTTCTTTCTTTCTTTCTTTCTTTCTTTCTTTCTTTCTTTCTTTCTTTCTTTCCTTTCTTTCTTTCTTTCTTTCTTTCTTTTTTTCTCCTTTCTTTCTTTCCCTCTCCCTTCCTTCCTTCCTCCCTTCCTTCTTTCCTTTCTTCCCTCCCTCCCTCCTTTCTTTCTTTCTTTCTTTTCTTTCTCTCTCTCTCCCTCCCTCCCTCCCTCCCTTCTTTCTTTCTTTCTTTCTTTCTTTCTTTCTTTCTTTCTTTCTTTCTTTCTTTCTTTCTTTCAGACAGAGCCTTGCTATGCCATCATACTGGCCCTGAGCTTTCTGTGTAGCCTAGGCTGGTCTTGAATTCACAGTGACCTTCCTGCCTCAGCTCTGGTGCTAGGATTACAAGTGTACATCACCACACTTGGATCCAAGAACTTTACCCACCAAAGCAATCCCCCTGTGGTTGCAGGCCCCTGAATTAGAAATTTAATTAGTTGCCACCTACAGATCCTCTGTCCCAAGGACCTCTACCAGCACAGTTCTTTTCTCACACAGAAGAAACTAAGAGAGAGTCGGTGTCCATGCCCATGGGCTCCACGTCCACAACTCAACTCAGAGCAGACTGCAACTCTGCAGTTACAGCTCTCATGGTTTTGATCCTACTGCTCATGGACAGGCTTGCTCTGGTCTTATTCCTGTAACAGTACAGTGTAACAGCATTTACAGAGCACTTGCCTTGTGGCAGGTATGAGGAGGGACCTGGAGATTAAGACTGCAAGTACAGGGGAGGATCCTGAGGAGGCTGTGTAAATGCAACACTATTTTATAATTGAGCAACCACTGACTGGTATTTTGGAGGTCATGGAACTAATTCCCAAGGGTAACAAGAGAATCTCCTGCTCCCAAACTGCTGTAGAGGCTCTGAGTGCCACCAGTGTCTCTGGCTCCTTCCATCTCTCTGTTTTTCTGATTCCTTCAAGTTTCCTCACCATCACAAAGTGGTTGCTGTAACCCCTGCAGTTTGACTAATATTTCCTTTAGCCCAGCACTGAGTGCTGCCCATGCACCCTGGATACTGGGGTGGCTCCCCAAAGCTCTCTGTCAGAAGCCCTTCCTCCTGTCCATCAGCTTGCACAGGCCTGGATGAGGCTCTGTCCTGGGCAACAAGCTGGTGGGGCCTTTTGAGTACTCATGGTACAAAGACAAAGCCACAAAGGATGAAGTGAGGGAAACCCTAAGAACCTGTGGTACATGAAGGGTCTCTTACACCTGTTCCAGTAGAAGCGAGTCCACAGCTTGGTGTGCAGACTGGAGTGGCTGGGGGCCAAGCACTAGCTGTTCCAGGGCCTCGGTTTCCCGACCATGAGAGGCCCCTAGTACATTTCCAAAGCCCCAGCCAGTCCGAGCCAGGAGAAGAGGCTTGGTCCTCAAGAGTGCTTTTATTTCTCCTTCCTCTCTTCCTCTCCCTCCTCCTCCTCTGCTCTTTCTACTTTCTCTTTCTTCTCCCCTTCCCTTTCATCTTCTTCCCCTTCTTCTCCTCTTCCTCCATCTCTCTCTCTTCTTCCTCTGCTTCTCCTCCTCCTTCTCCTCAGCCTCCCCAGATGTCTCACTGCTGGCCACAGGCCACTGCCGGTCAGATCTGCTTTAGCCATAGCAAGCTTGCATTCAAGCCCAGCCACACAACCTGGGCCCCTGCAGCATTCTCAGTCAGGTTTGCAAGGGGCCCCTCCTATCCACAACTGTGCAGAAATATGACAGGCATGTGCCAACTTCCTGTGTCCTTAGCAGGTCAGCGCATGCACTATTCCCTCTATGTTAATAAAGTCTCTCTAGGATGGTACCTTTTGTCTACTTGTGATTTCTTTCTCAGGTAGAGCAGGCTGAACTGGTTACACTGAGAGCTGATAGCACCAAAGGTCTTTGGCATCAAAAGCAGCCAGTAGCTGGGACTCCTCTGAGAGTGGAAACAACTGGAGATCAGGGCAGAATTGCCAGAGGATTCCACCTCTTATGGCCAGAGCTGTTCCCAAGACCTGCTGGTAGTTGTGGCTCTGAGTTATAAAGAGAGCTGCTAGTGCTGAGAGCTGAGAGCTAAGAGCTGCAGGTATTGAAGGCTCAGGGCTGTTAACACTAAAGTGTGCCTAGTCATGATTTTCATCTGAATTGAACAAAGAACCTCAACCCACTGGTAACAAATCCAGTGGTCAGAAACACGATCCCATCCCACAGAGAGGGACTTCCTGGCAAGGTGGTCCCAGCTGAGCTTTGCAAGGTTAAAGGAGGGGTAAGGCTGCCTGTAGGGTCTTCTCCAGCCTATGGAGCGAGGGAGAGTAGACAGACAACGGCCACAGAGAAGGGGATCAGATTCAGAATCAAGCAAGTACTTGGCCAACATACCACATAATAGGGCCAGAAGAGCCTGCCTTTCTCACTAACAGGAGAATATCGGAAGCGTGCGACTAAGGGTCACCTCACTGGGGCTGCACAGAGCCTTCAGCAGAAAATGACAGGCACTGGGGATGGTGTGAGGCCGGCTCCATGGATCTCGAAGGCCTAGACTAACATCCACACTCTCGTATTCACAAGCCAGCCAGAGGCCCCAAGGGACACGAGGGGACTGCAGGTGGTGTCTGGGCTTCCGTCCCATTGACCGGGTGGACGGTGAGGTCATGGGGTTTGTTTCTCAGGCCAAGTCCATCGGATTGTACGTATTATATCCAGGCAGTTCTCTGTCAGTTGTACAACAAAGAAAATAATGTCGCTTAGAAAGAATCGGCTGAGGTTATGCGCATACAAACACTGTAATGAAAGTCTGCCCACAGCCTCTGCAAATGCGGTGGTGCACACACGCCACGTGGGAGCAAAGGGATGGAGCACAGCGTGACACCTGGGGCAGATCCAGCCCCGGCAGCGGTGGGCGGATGAGTCGGCATGAAGCTCCGCCCTGGGGGTGCGGAAGGAGGCCCCCTCAACAAGGATTAAAGGGGCTGACGGGCCAATTTCACCTGCAGATATTCGACCCTTCAGTTTGGCCCGAGGCTTAGGCTGTTTCCACACATGTTTTCAGTATTTCCTCTTTCTGGCTTACCTTCTCTGTTTTAGCCAACTTTCCATCACTGTGACAACCCACCTGGCCCAGATCAATTTAGAAGAGGAAAGGCTTATTTCAGCTCATGGCTATAGGAGGGTCAGCCCTGGTAAGCCAGTCCTACAGCTGGTGACCTAAGGCAAGGCAGAAAGCTCACAGAAGAAGGGAGAACGAGGCTGGTCCCCCTCATGGGAAGCAAGAAACACAGCAAGAGTGGAGGGAGCCAGAGGCCAGGCGTAGCCCAGGGCCACACCCAGGACCTCGTCTCTTCACTTGGCCTGGCTCCTGTTTCCATTCACTTCCAATAAGGCCACCAAATATGATCTTAGCACCAGTCATCCAACCACTGTTCCAAAGCCCCAAGCAACCAAGCCTTCAGTTTAGGGAGTCTTTGGGGGAACACGGCATGTACAAACCGGACTCGCCCCAAGTGACCACTGCCCTAACATAGGACATGTTAGGTGACCATGACCCTAAGTTTAGGCACAGCAAGGTTCATAAAAGGAGGGAGTGGTCACTGCAATTAGAGTTGGGGCAAAACCTCCGGCAGAGCCTATGGTGTAGGAAGGAGGCAGTGTGAGGGTTCTGCCTGCCTTGCCTGTGTGGAGAGAGTACCTCAGTCCAGGAGTGAAGGCACTGGGGGAAAGGGGGCCCATGGGGAGCAAGGCCCGGGGTGTTTGCTTAAGTGGTTACATGCAGTTATATACACATAAGTATTACCTCAGCACTTCCTACAGTTCCTCCAAGGAGTGAGTACAGGAGCGGAGGCTGGGAAACCCCCTAAATGAGGAGGAATTGGCGGCTTGGAAAATTTCCATGCTTCCCCCACACCCTGGCCTCCACTTCCTAAGAGGCAGAGACAAGGTCAAAGCTGCTCTTGGGCTGTGGACCGGCTGCGCTGCGGAACTCAGTGTGTGAAGAGGGCAGTGTGGAGGCAGCAGAAGGAATACTGGCCCTAGTGCAGGAAAACTGGGGATGCTGATCCCCAAGAGCTTCTGGGTACACACAGGAAGGGAGCCAGCCTGGTGTAGGTTTGGATTGGTTCCACAGGAGCACAAAGATCCCTCCAGCCTTTTCTCATGCGCTACTGTGGCTTCCGTGCACAGAGCAGCTCATTTCCTTGAGAATGTTTTTGTCTTTTTGTCATCATGAAGTTCAATTCACAGTGGGTGGGTGGCAGGAGGTGGGGGAACTGAGAGGCTGCCAGAGGACCGTCAGTCAGGTGCGGAAGGAAAGAGACAGACAAGAGAGGAGGCCTCAGCGGGGAGGAGGTGCTCTCACAGCTGGCTCCTGATCCAGTATGTGACCCAAGTCATACCCATGTCTTCCTGCCTAGGTGTAACAACTCGGTAATCCACTGCTCCATGTCCCTTCCTTGATGAAGACAGAACCTTCTAGAACATTCCATGTTAGCCTTTTCTACTTAGGAACACAAGTTGAAGCAGTTGTCTGCTATATGTGGCCGCAATAGAAACAGGAAAAGTCTCTGCAGGGTGGGCCTGTTGAGACCTAGGAGGATATACTGACAGACAACACTAACAAGAGCTGTTAGGGCCAGAGATGGCTCAATAGAATAAGCACTTGCCTGGCAAGTACAAGGGCCTGAGTTCAATCCCTGGTTCCACCAAAAACAAAACAAAACAAAACAAAAAACAAACTAAGAGCTGTTAACTCTCTAGATCCATGCCTGAGTCAACAGCCAGCTTCTGGTCATTTAGCTAATGCCTTAATGTCAGTTGTTGCCTCTGCCTATAGTTCAGGGATGGAATGCTTCTTTGCACCCCAGTTTCCTGATCTCCAGAACTCAGGTGACTTTATAACCATCATAGAAGCCCTGGGCTACATCTCCTATCTGACCAGATGAGGACAAGGTCATGCTGGGCTGTTCTGGGGACCCCAGTGCATCCCATAGTGCACGGCACATCGCAGGTGCTCAGGAAATGTTTATTGAATGACTGAGTAAAGAAATAGGATGTTCACTGGACCCTACGATTATCTGCATCTCGCTCTGAAGGTGGTCTGATAGAGGATCCCAGAAGTCATTGTGAGAAGTCTCGAGACCTCTCAGACCCCACGGTGGTTCAGATGGCATCTGGAGCCCAGAGTGACTTCCTCTCCCTCCTATGAAATGCTCTGCCCACCATCAGCTTTCACTCAGCCCTCCCTTAGCGGGGACTGGGAAGTAATACCGACCCAGGATCCCACCTTCCCTACTCAGGTGTGCTGGGTGGGGCCTCAGGGTCACCGTGGCAGTGAGTTCAGTGTCAGAGACCAGGGAGAGGCAGCTTGGGGGAGGCACTGTCAGAGCAGAGCCTGACACTGTCCAGCCGTGTCCAGCATGGACAGCAAGGTGGCTGGGGGATCCGACAGGGGAGGCTTTCACTACAACAAAACACTGAAGCTGGGCACTTGGAGGTCCAGCCGATCAGCTCACAGTTGGCAGGGGTGGAGTTCAAGGTCAGACACAGGGTCGGCTGACCACCCCTCGGTTGTGTCGTGTGATGGTGCGTGCCCTCCGAGGAAGATGGGGAGGTGAGATGGCAAGCTGTGATGCGGCAGGAAGCTGGTCAGCTCAGGTAATAGCCACCTGCCCTTGAGGGAAGGGGCTAGGGCGCTGCGTGAGCCACATGTACCCCACAAGAGCAGAGACTGCGATGAACCATTTCCCCAGCACAAACCCCATCTAAAAAGTTCTGCTACCTCTTAATGCTATCACTTTGGGGGTCAAGCTTACAACTCATGAATTTTGGGAGACAGGACTCTGCCAAATCATAGCACAGTCCAACAGCTTTTTACCTGAGGAAATGCTGGCCTGGACCCCAGCAACCTCCCTGAGCCCCTGCATTGCACTTTGGCCCTTTACATGCTCTGTAGGGCCCTATCCACATGCAAGCACTGTGTGGTGTTGTAATACCCTCCAAGGACCCCACTGGGGCCCCTCAGGGACAGGCACTGTGGGTGGCTCAGAGCACAATCCACATCACCTGGAGAGCTGAGCTTAAAAGATGCGGGGACTTCAGGGATGCTATTTCTCTGTGGGCTGCTGCCTTCCAGGCATTGCCATGCTCAAGAGGGATGCAAGGGGCACATCCCTATCCAACTTCCTCTTATTTTTTGAGACAACTGCCTCCCTCAGTTCAGAGCCCCTGTTCCCCTAAGCACACACGAAGCAGCAGCACCAAAGGGCAAGAGCAGGGAGATGCTACAGCTTGAGGACCACAGGAAGAGCTGCTCTTGCAGGGCCACCCCATCTTCCTCAGCCTCGGGAGGTGTCCACAGGCACAGGCAGCAAGCTGAGCTGTGGTCATCTCTGTACCCTTTCTTCACTCCCAGCCTGCCCAGAGCTGCGTGAGACTCTTGCTCCATCCTAAAGGAACACAGCCTAGAAACGTATGTGACTGTAGAAGTCTGCCCTGCACTCCATGAAGCCTTGCTAGCACCCCCAGTCTCGGGCCTGGGAAAGCACTGACCCGTGGCCCATGGGCAGGGAGGCGCCTTACCACCACTCTCACAGGAAGGCAAGACCTTTGATCTCAGCAGCCCAGAACTCCCAGGCTTCGGTCTTCCCTCCCTCAGCTTCCTCTGAGCTGCTGTCCTGGGGTGCAGGTAGGAAGAGCAGTGGTACCATAGTTAGGGACAGAAGAAGGATGTGGGATCTGTGCTCTTCTCTCAGTGTTTCAGTTTGCTGAAGACCCCCTGAGAGGATGCTTGGAGTCCACAGAGCCTGGGAAACCCCAAGGGAGCCCTGTGGACCAAGCTATCCCTGTGAACAGGCCTGACTGTCCCCAGAGAATGGGTATCCTTTGCCATTGCTGGATGGTGGGGCTTGGGCCCCTGTCTTGCTCTCTGCCTCTCACACATCATCTACTCAAGGACTCTGTGACTCTGCAGGTGACCTGCTGCACGAGACACTTCACGCTAGGTGCACGCACATAAATCACTTCAGTGTCTTCCTCCTTGCTCTCAAGGATGCTGCAAGTCCTGCCATTGCTCGAACCTTCTGTGTCTCAACAAGGGCTGCAGGGTGCCAGTGTCTCTGCCCTTCCGAGCAGGTGATCTGAGCTGCATGGGTAAGGAGACGTCTACAGGAGGCCGGGGACAGCAGCTTGGGGTCAGCCAATGCCTTCAAAGTCCCAGCAGTGCCCATAGCAGCAG
Organism: Ctenomys sociabilis; assembly: GCA_004027165.1. Lineage (NCBI taxonomy): Eukaryota > Metazoa > Chordata > Mammalia > Rodentia > Ctenomyidae > Ctenomys > Ctenomys sociabilis. Next base: position 19,143 of record PVKA01009755.1, on the reverse strand, counting down.
TGAAGCCTGGGCAAGTGCCTTCACTCCCTGGGTGCCAGGCACCTGGCTGGGCGGGGGTGGTGGTGGTGGTGGAGACTCCCTGTCTGCCTCCCACTGGCTTAGATCACAAGCAGTCTGTCTTTCCAGCACTGGGCCTGGATGAAAGGCTTGGGGCCACAGGAAAGACTGCTGTTTCTAGGCTCTGGCTTCCTCCCTTTGTCTCCTGCATTATAAACAAGCCTATTCCCCAAAGCCACATCTGATAATCCAGCTGCAGGGGGTCAGAGGTCAGGCAATAAGAAACACACTCGCCTAGGATATGTAGCCGGCCTGATGCCCACGGTGAGTTGAAACCAACTCCTCCTTCTCTGCTGGGGTGACCTGGGCCTGGGTAGCACCTGGATAGAGCTGGAGCAACCAGGATGAGGGCGAGCCAGTCCACTGGGATCCCTGGGGCAGCTCTGAAGCCTGGACCAGCTTTGATTCCTGGATCTGAGGCCAGGACAGCAAGGTGCTGTGGGCCACTCTTCGCAGCCTATGAAGCATCAGCCCCACTTTCCCAGTAGTCCCTGCAGGCACCTCCAATGGCGAGAGCCCTTAGATAAAAAAAATAAATAAATAAAATCGTGAGGTCAGGCATAGTGGTGAAGGCCTATAATCCTTACACTCAGGGAGGGTGAGGCAGGAAGACTACAAGTTCAAGCTCAGCCTGGGCAATTTCACAACTTAGTAAGACTTCAGCTCAAAGAACCAAATATTTTTAACAAGGGGTAGGGATATAGCTCAATGTAAGGGCCCTGAGTTCAACGCCAGTACTGAAAAAGAAAAGGAAACCATGAGGCCAGGAGGGGAGAGAGGCCACCTGGCCACAGGCTGGGTGAGAGGCCTGAGCTCTCCTGGGCAGCTCCCCAATGGCTCCACCTCTGAGCAAAACACCTATCCCTCCAGATTCAGCCTTTGATCTTGAGGGACAGTGCCCACATCAAGCCAGCTGGGTCCCGTATACAATTACACTTACTGTATATGCAACATTATAGAGAGGTCAGGTAACTCCTCAAAGCTGCTTGGCATTAAAGGGAGAGGAGAACTCAGCAATGAAAGCAGAGTAAAGAAGACCCACCCCACACACAGCAGCCTTGGGACCTCAGGCCCTGAAACTGAGGGCGGTGTTAAGCTTTTCTACCAAGAAGGAGTTAACGTGGCTGTTATTGGTGGTGACTCACCTCCCACGCAGGAGTTTATTTCCCTAAGTTGGTGGAGATGAGGAGAGGAAAGAGGGCGGAAGTAGGAAGAGGGAGAAGAAAAAGGAATTAGGCTCAAGATCAAAAGGTGCTCTGAGACCCAGAAGGAAGCGGGGACCTCAGGGGTGGGGACTTCAGGACTCTGCATCCTCCTGATAAGGAGCTGGATCTTCGGACAGCATCACCTTCTGCCTGCAGCCCCAGATGTGGTCAGTGTGGGAGGTGATGCGGGAGGTGGCCGACTGTGAGGTGGAGCCCTGGGCCGGTGGGGCCAGCCACCCCAAAGAAGGTGGCCCAAGTCCGGGAGAGAAAGGACCACCGAGGCCCACTGCCTCGGCGCAGCCAGGCTCACGTTCTGTGAGTCACAGGTCTGGTTTGCAGCATAACGCACAGGAGCTGGGCGGGCACTATGGGCTACGCAAGCCCTTGCAAAGAGATTCCCATCCTAGTGATCTTGGGCCATGTGACCCCGCTGAGGGCCCCCAGTAGGAAGCAGTCTGGTTGGTCTCAATGACAAAAGTAGGCACAGAAGCACCTGACAGCTGCTCCCGGCAGATGCTGAGCACTGCCAGCTTCTTCTCTACTAAAATTATTAGGGAGCTGGAATTGTTGGGACCAGAGCTGAGGACAAAGGAGAGGGACGAAAGACCGAAGGGCCTAGGGAGCTGTGAGGTACTCAGCAGATTGAGGATAGGGCACAAGCTGGGCTGCTGGGCAGGGACCTTGCTCCACTCTGAGACAGCAGCAGTGCTCTGGCATCCTCGGAGGCCCGTGCACCCCCAGATTCCTCGACCCCAGCTTACTGAGAGAAGTTCTTGCACTTAGGCGGGTACTCCAAGCACTAGGCCATTATCAGTGCTGTGCTAGTGTGGTTCCGTCCTGAGTGGTGGTTATTCACAGTACAAGATGCAGACATTATATCCTGTCCAAACACTATTAGTACAAATCTTTCTTCTCACTGAAGCGAGAGAAAGTAGCTGTATATCTATCCTATTTTGTATATAGAGATACAAAATGGTCCTTCATTTGTATCCCCTTTTTTGTTTACTTTTGTCAGAGATGGGTATTCCATTGCCATTTAAATATTGTAGGTGCGTGAACTCAGCAAAATAATCTAGTACAGTCCAGTAGTCCGTAATAGGAGTGGGTTACCTGCAAGGCTGGCAATGTGAGGAGCTGCTGACGTAGAGGTGCATGGGAAGTGGGGCTGCATGACTTCTCTCCACCCTCACCTCTTGGCAGTGTCCTGTAGGGAGGCCCTGGGTGCTCCAGCGCCCCCCATAGTGAGTCCCTTTACTTAGGGGAACTTTGCAGGTAACGGAATCCTTGCTTCATGAAATACCAGGGTGCTTTTCTACTCTAGAAACCATTCTAAAAAGTCTTTGAAGAATTTTTAAGAAGCAAGAGATGATATAGTATATTTTGTGTTACGAATTTGAAAACTGTGTTACAATATTTTATTTTATTTTTTTGTTTCGAGTCAGGGTCCCACTGTGTAATCCAGGCTGAGCTAGAGCTCACTGAAGTGCCCCTGCCCTGGCCTCCTGCGTGCTGGGATTACAGGTGTGCGCCACTGTGTCTGGCCATCTCATGCCAGAGGGGCAGGACCTGACACAGGTCAGCTGCCACTGTGTGTTAAGGTATTCAGGACAGCAGAACCCAAATGCGAAAGCCACCGTGCCCTGGGCTCCCACGCAAAGGGCAGCAGGCTCTGAGGGCTCCCTGGACCGACAATGGTACGCAACAGGGAGAAGAGGAGCACCTGTGTGGCTGCCCGCTGAGGTCTGGGGCTCAGCAGTCCCTGCAGCCATGCCTGGCCCATCCCTACTAAGGCTCAAAAGCAAGAGTGGAAAATTCAAAGACATGTTTTAAAAAGATAAGAAGGGGGAACTCTGAATTTCCTTTTTTTTTTTTTTTTTTGGCAGAACCGGGGATTGAACTCAGGCCCTTGTGCTTGCCAGAGAAGCGCTTATTCCATTGAGCCATCTCCCCGGCCCCATGAATTTCCATAGAGCGTCTTTTTAGATGATGACAACCACAGGCAAAAAATTAGCCTTTGCCTGCCTTTGCTCTGAAGCATAATCTAAACCATGTGACTAGGCAAGACCCACCTTGGACATTTATCACAAGGTGAAAACTCAGGTTTGCACACAGAACACAACTGGATGCAAGCATTTGGGGGAGCTTTCCTGCTGGGGACTAGAAACCCTGGGCATCGTGCTAAGGAGAACGGCTGCTTAAACAGTTGGTCAGACCATCATGCCACAGAGTGCTCATCAGCAAGCAAAAGGAGCAAGCTTAGCAGTGCACCACACGTGCTAGACGCGAAATGCCATGAGCTCTGCCGTTCTGCTGATGTAACGTTTTGGAAATGAAAAGCCCTTAGGAAAGGAGGGCCAGGTAGTGGCTCCCAGTAGATGTGAGGGGTGGGGGCACAGGAGGTGTGAGGGGTATAGGTGCAGCTATGCATCCTGGTGGCCAGGGTCAGCAGGGGGGCAGGAGGAGCAGCAGCTGTCTTCAGCAGTTCCCAGGCAGCAGAGTCTGGGAAAGGCTGGCCTGCGCTCCTGCCTGCCTGCCTGCCTGCGAGGTGAAAGCCCAGCCCTGGCACCTAGAAGGTTCAGGTTCTGAGAGCAACCCGCGTGGGAGCTGGAGAATCACTCCTTCCTGCCCAGGGCCTCTCTGGCTCCTCTCACATGAGCAGGTGGTGGAATGTGGCAAGGCACCCAGTTCCAGGAACATGTTGATAGATCCATGGAAATTCAGAAGGTGGAAGAAGCTGGGATGTTACGAGAAACCAAATGACAAAGCCAGTGCAGTAAAACCAGGTGGGGTCTGTCTCAGGCTGGCGGATGTGGCCAGGGGCAGGAGGAGAGGGCCAGGAGATGGGGCTGGAGAGCAGAAGCTTCTAGTGCCTGTCAACAGGGGCATTGCCAGGGAGCAGCCCCAAGGGGAAGAAGGCGGAGCCAGGTCCTGAGGTGTCAGCTGCTCTGCCTGTGGGACGTGTGCGCTGTGCTCCCGGCCACTGCCAGCTTGGCCCCACTCTGGGCAGGGACCAGGCCCCGGAGGGGTGGACCCGACTGCTGCTCTCCTTGGGGCCATGAGGACTCAGGGCCTTCTGGAGATACATCTGAACTTATGTTCTGTCTCCCCAAAATGAAGGAGCTGAACCAGGTGTCCCTAAGGAGCTCACGCAGCCAAGGCAGGCCCCGGCTGCCCTGCACTGAGCTTCTGGATTGCTTTTGGCCCCCCAAGCCCTTGCCACATCCTGTGCTTTGGGGTACACATGGGGCCCCTGCTCTTCAATATGCAGAGACTGTGGTGGCTGAGAAGGGCAAGATGACCCCAGAGTTGTGGACAGAGGCCTGAGACCAGCCCTTTCCATCTCAGCCTTTGGCTGATCTGTCCAACACTCCAGAGTTTTCCATCTGTAGCTGTACTGAGCCCTATCCATGGTCCTAACAAAGTACCTGCCACTGAGCACTTCGAACCACCTTCTCTGAGGATGCCATGAGGCCGCCCATCAGGGACTGTGCTGACAGAGACCTACCCAGCAGGTGCCACCTCCCACGGGGGGCACAGCGTCATGCGACAGCAGTGCTGCTGCTCCAAGAGGTGAAACCCAGCCTAGCAGCTCCGCCATCGGCACAGCCGCTTTACTGAGTCCTAAACTGATGGACATTTATTTTATGATAGCTTGACACAATTTGAGGAGCCCCGTACAAGGCCTCACACTCTTTTGTAGTGCTTCAAAGGCTTCAGGGACTGTGGAAAGAAACCTAAATCAATAGGAAATATATGAACATTTGGGTTTACCTCTGCAAGAAGTCTTCTATGGTTCTCAAACTTTGGCCCACAGCACCAACTAGATGTCAATCACCAGGGTTTGGTCACCAGTTCAGGGCTCCCGAGCCCCAGGCCCCAGAGAGAGTGGGTGGTTGGGTTAGTGCTGGCCTGGGGTGGTTCAGAGGCAGGTGGGTTCACTGCAATGGAGGAGTCAGCCAGGAGAAGGCCGGGGCAAACAACCACGACACTCTTCCCTCCTGGCCCTTTAAGTCCGCTGCTCCGAGAGAGTGCAAGGCAGCCCCCTGCCCTTTAGAGCCTGGAGTCAGGGTGGGAGAGAGAAGATCCAGTGCTGCTGGGGAGAGCAGACTGCGGGGAGGCCAGGCGCAGTCGGCCTGAGCTTCCCAGCCAGGACAACACCTCCACCCCTGCAGTAGGAGGAGGAGATGGAAGCCTGAGACTAGAACCCCAGGCATCTGTGGCAGCTGGGGAGGGAGCTGGCATTCAAACCAGAAATACAGACACGAGGTGCAAAGCAGCTTGGTGGAAGAACATTGCCCGCAGGGCACCCTGGGATGCTGGCTGCATGCTAGGGAGACTACACAGTGCCCTGATCCCCTGCTGCCCTGTCAATGTCATTTGGGTTTTTGAAATCACAGTAAACATAACAAATCGCACTGTCTTAGGCATTTTGAAGTCTAGGGGGTGCAAAGCACACCGTGGGGATGTGCAATGGACGCCGTACCCATCTCCCATCTTTTTCAGTCTCCCAGATGGGTGCGGTCTCCCTCCCCAGCCTATCTCTGCAGCCCCTCCCTGCCTCAGCAGTCCTGTGCCACCTCTCTCTCTCTGAATTTTCCTGTGCCAGGGCCTCCTCCAAGGGAATCACAGAGTTTGTCCTTCGGTGCCTGGCTGTGTCCCTGGCATGACACCCTCTGGATCCCTCTACGTGGTAGTAGCCTCCGTGCTCCCTTCCTCTCGGAGGCAGAGTGACATGGCATCAGGTGGCCAGCCTACACCTGGATCCCCACCTGTCCCCCGCGGCCGCCCGGCTGGCTTCCACCCGGGGCTGCTGGGATTGCCGGGCTGCCCTGAGTGCGGCCTGAGGCTCTGCTGCACCTTGGAGGCCAGTCTCAGGTTCTGGTTTCCTGTGTGAGGGCGCTCCACACAGCTGTACACAGGGCACAGGGCTCACAGTTCCTCTGCATCCTCACAGACATTGGTTTTTTCTGCTGCTTGATAGCTGCAATTCTTTTTCAGTGAGACCACTGGCACCCACCCTGGGCTCTGCATTTTTAAAATGCTGCTGGCAGGCTGGGCACCAACAGAGTTGGGACAACAGCTCTGAAGCCCAGGGTCCTAGTGTCATCCCTGCCCACCTGATGCCCACTGCTAAGCTTCACTAACAAGCAGCACATGCAGTGGTGGGACAGGCCGGCTCTCTGTCTCCTGTGGCCTCCATGTGTTTGCAAGGGACACAGGAGCTTGGCACCAGGAGGGGGAGGGGCCCACTCTGCCCTGCACCTGCTGCTTCCTGTGAGGCACAGGCTCAAGACTCCTTTAGAGCAGTCACGGGTCACCAAGCCATGACCTACACTGTGCCCCAGGTGCGCCCCACACCTTCCTAACGTCCGGTCCTGCACACACCTGTGCTGGAAACACCTAAAAGGCCTCCTAGGGCTACTCAGCCACACTGGAGCCAAGCAGGAAGGAGAAGCTCGTGGGCGTTTTTCTACCAAGAGAAACCTGGACCCACTGCTCCAGTGGCTGCAATGCTGTCACAGAAGAGCATGAGTCAGGCAACCCACAGGGGCGACTTTCTGAGGCACCAGAAAAGCCAATCCGATGGAAAAGGGCTTCTTTGCTCTCTGCTCCTGCTATTCCACTCCCAGCCTTCAAGCTTCTGTCCTTGGCCCTTGGGTCTTTGTCAGGGGCCTCCTGCAGGTGTCAGGGCTGCGCTACACTCGGCAAAAGAGCAAAGCTTGCTTGGAATCCTCAGGGGCCAGGGCATCACATGACCCCAACACCCTGCTCGCTCCACCAGGATAGGAGCTGATTTGCTGGGAGCTGAAGCTCTGGCTGCCAGGAAGCAGTGTCCTCTTGTAAGGGCTCCCTGTGCAGAGGTGAACAGCTCCCAGGGGTCCTGAGGGGTCCTCTCTGGTTGTGAAACAAGGGAGGTTTCCCGATAGGTGGATTATCAACAGGACACCATTCCCATTGGAAAGAGTCACTGAAGTTGGCAGACACTTCGCTCATCTCCCCTCCAGCATTACGTACACCCCCTCCTGCTGCCCAACAGAAGTCTGTCTGGGTGATGTGGGTTTCTTTGGACCTTGACTGTCACCAAGAAGAGAAAGGTAAGAGAATGCCAGCACTACTCACCCAGTGAATTAATCAACCCCAAGCCACCCTGCCTCTGGATGTCTCTCATGCTTGCAGACAACCAGCTCCATAGCGTGAGGGCCCTTTTTAGCGGGCAGCTCTTTCACTGGAAGCCAGCACACCCAAGCTGGTGACACATCAGCTCCTACTGGCGGGGCCAGAGGGACACAGAGCAGCAGCAGTAGTCAGGCTGCTAGTACAAGCTTGTATGATCCACTTGTGCAACCACGAGCTGCCACGTGACCAGGCCTGGCACCAGGGTCAGGCCTCCCGGGCATCCTGTCATTTCATGGAGGAGGAAATTGAGGCTTAGGAAGGTTAAAGAACAGGACTCTGTGGTTCCTTGTGTTTCACAATTGCTTTATGCAGATTGTCTCCCCTGATCTTTATAAAAATTACTATCATCATCCCCATTTTATAGGTAAGTTAAAGCTGACGGGGAACATTAAGCTATTAATAGTCATATTATATCGTATAGTTTACAAAGTATTATTGAATAATGTGCCTAATTGCTAACCTTAGATGTGCGCCTGGTCTATAAGGTACAAGTTTACAAACAAGGAAGCAGCTTGGAAGGATCTTGCCAAGCGCCACTGACCTCTAGGATAGCTGCCACCAGGGAACTGCAGATCCGGACCTGGACTCCAGCTTTGACTTAGACATATTAACCACTGGCGGCCCGGACTCACTGAACCTGAGGTGCTGGGAGCAGAGCCCCTTGACCTACAGATCAGCAGGACCTCCGCATGGGTGCTCCGGCGCACAGAGAGGCGCGGGGAGTTCCGCTGTGTTTCCTCACGGTCTCAGCTGGTGCGCGCTATACGCCCTTGCCAGGTGAGCACAGGACTGGATAGAGGCTCAAGTGTTCTTCCAGTACAGTACAGCAAACTGATGCTAAGATAAGACATACTGTGAACCCAGCCCTGGAGATACAAGCTCATACTGCCAAGCCAAGACTGGGCATTTATGAAGCGTAGGAGATGCTGGAAATGAAAGCCTAGTCAGGTGTGGTAGTACACGCCTGTAACCCCGGCACTCTGGGAGGCTGAAGTGGGAGGAGGGCCAATTTGAGACCAACCTGTATGCCTGAGCCATTCACTGGGCCCTAAGGACAAATTAGGGATTTTAAAGAGGGCTGAGGATGTAGCTCCATGTGAAGGCCCTGGGGTCGATCCTCAGGACCAGAAAAAAAAAATAATAGATGTATAAAAAGATGGTCCTTCAGGGGGGTGGACATCAGTCTAGGATCCACAAGGGACAAGGAGGGGAAGTGGCTTCAGGCCGCCTGCTGTGTGCCCCACATACCAGGATCCCAATTCCCTAGGGAGTGAGGGGCAGGAGAAAGGAAGAGCAGGGAGGAAGGGATGACAAGAAGTGACCGAGTCTGACATCCACACAGCCAAGTACACCTACAGAAGCCCGCTAGCGGGGACCGTTGATGCCCACCAATAAAGTGTTTTTAAATCTTTAAGTTAAGAAAAATTCCTTCCTGGTGGGTACCGTCATCCCAGCCTCTTTAAAGAATTCAGGGCTCAGAGAGATTTCTTGGGCCACCTGAGGCTCACAAGGCTCATGAGCAACAAAACTGCCCTTCTAATAAAGGTCTGGCTCCTCCACCCTGAGTTCGTTGCCTGTGTGTCTTCATTACGGGTCACAATGTACCTTAGTGTGACGTCCCACCTTGGCTCGGCCACTGGCTCCCAGCTCCGGCCCCTTGGCCCTCCTCCTCTAGGCCTGGAGCTCTGCTGGCCACAGACTACTCCCTGCTCATTACTGTCACAGGGCCCAGCAGGGCTCTGCACAGAGAAGGTGCCCGACTGAGAGTCACATGAAGCATTTTCCGAAGTTACAGTTGTGGGAAGGCCTTGGTCTATAGGGAACGGTGACATCCTCCTAGCATGTCACAGTGCCTCAGGTCACAGCTCGACAAATGAACTCTTGTCTGAAGCAGGGTGAAAACCCTTTTTGGTCCTGAGCAGTTGGATGGTAACAGCCCTGTACCTCCAGCAAGTCAGGCGGTGCTTGCTCAAGAGCCGCTGCTGACAGATTGATTTACTGACTAATTTATATGACATACTTAGCCAGTGACACAGGACTCTTGGAGGGAGTTCAGAGGAAAATAACCAAGGTGATTAAAGGATTGGAAAATGTGTTTTACAGGGCAACGTTGGAAGAGGTAGGGTTATTTAACTCAGAGGTGGGAGCTGCTGGACACTGCGTGCATGGGCAGCGGAGCTGCGGAGAGCCCCAGGTCCCTTTAATCTGGCCCCTCTGTCCCCACTGGGATCCTGAGGCCACATAGCTGGCCAGTGCTAAGGTGACTGCCAGTCCAGGGCTGTCCTCATCCAACATATGCTCACGCGTGAGCACCCCCATGTGCATGTGCACACATCCACACTTGCACACATCTGCACCACACATACACACACTCTTTCTCTCTCTCTCTCTCTGAACTTCAAGGTGCTGAGAATGCCTGTGAGGTTGTCTCTTCCCCCTGGGTTAGAAGAGAAAAGCAGGCCTGTGGCAGCCATCAATTCCCGAGGCAGTGTGGAAGGTGCCTCTGTA
>PVKA01009754.1:0-67142 GCA_004027165.1 Ctenomys sociabilis | reverse complement strand
CTTTCCTCTCCCCCTCTCCCCTTCCTTTCCCTCCTCTCCCTTCCCCTTCCCTCTCCTCCCATCCTCTCATGTTCCCTCTCCTCTCCTCTTCCTTCTTATCCCTTCCCCTACTCTCCACTCCTCTCTCATCCTCTGCCCTCCTCTTCCTTCTCCTCTTCTCTCCTCCCTTTCCCTCATTTCCCTTCCTCTCTCCTCCTCTTCCTTCTCCTGTTCTCCCTTCTCCCTTCCTCTCTCCTCCCTTCTTCTCCCCTCCCCTTCCTTCCTCTCCCCTCCTTTTCCTTCTCCTTTCCTCTCTCCCTGATAAATTATGGCCCTCATATGAATTGCTGAATTATGGTAGTGGTCATCCAATGTGGCTGAAGCCCTTAAAACCACAACTTATCTTCCCAGAAACCACATCTCCCCTTCTTCTCCAACTCAGCCCAGGATGCAGTTTACTTTCACCTTTCCCGTCACCTCAGGGAAGGCCCATCAGCTCCTCAGGTATATCTAAACATCCCCCTCAGACCCCAGCCCTGGCAAAAGGCTATAAAAGCCTCAGCCTCCCTTTGTTCCAATCCAGAGAATTCCTTATCTTTCCAAATTCTTGCCATGTCCTCTAAGATAATGAAGTCCCTTTCCCTTTATAATAAAGCCCCTATCCCTTTTTCCTTCTGCCTGTTTCTCTGCTGTGACACCCTCAAAACCTATCACCCCTCCCCTCCCCTTCTCTCCCCTCTCCTCCCCTTTGGAATCACTGCCCTATGTTTGTTTTCCAAAGCTTCAACATCATTGTTTCAACTATTTGTTTGGATCTCTAGTTGTTAGCAGCAAGAGCATAAAGCTCTTCCCTCTTGCCATGTTGGCTCTGGATTTCTGGCTTTCACAATTCTTCTGTTTCTCACCTTCTGCTTCCCTCACGACATCACTGGCTGCATCTGTTCCTTGTGCATTTCTTCCAGTTCAGCCTTGAGTTCTGTGCTGATATTTTTCCTTTCATCTCTAGTTTCTTCGTGAGCTTTCAAACTACTGATTTCCCTGGTTCCACCTCAGTTTCTTTGTATGTTTGGCCTTTTGGAAGTAGAAGGTCACACTGGCTTCTCTTCCTGGGGAACGCACCTCTGCATGGAGTTTTGTGCCACTGGATTGGAACTGTAGGAGACTCGGCCCTAGTAGCATCTTCCTGTTGCTCACTTGTACATGACTTTAGGTTTCCCAAACTTTTAGGAAGAGGTGAGGCTCCTAGCTTTTCCTTTTTCCCAGACAGTGTTAAAGGTGCAGGCTGGAAGTTTAATTCAGTGGTAGCACACTTGCCTAGCTTGTGCCAGATACTGGTTTCCATGCAAAAAAAATAATAAATAAAGTAGCACCTTGCCCTCTGAGAATTCACAGATCTATTCTCCATGCCTATAGAGAACTTTAGTTTCCTGTCCTCATGCTCTTGGTCTAAAGAATGGCAAGAGAGAGAAGGAGCCAGGAGCCAGATATAGTTCCTGAAAGCCAAACCTCCACGGCCCCCCAGATCTGCTGAGACACGTGCTTTTCTAACCCCCGAGGTGGCTCTCAGGACAATAAAGTTGACAATCCAGCTTAACAGTCTTGTCATTTATTTTTGTTTACCACCTTTCTGCATACAGAGCTCTTTTCCAAATTTTCTGTCTTTAAAAAAAGTGCAGGGGTAGGCATAATTCTACATAAATCTTACTCTTCAGCTTAGCTTTCTAAGGCTGTACAGATGCCTAGCCCCTCAGCTATCCGGCCCAAGGGGCAGCCCAGCAAGCCTAAGATCTGTGGAGTCCTTCTGCGGCACAGGTGTCAGGAAGCTCAAACAACCTCTGGACGCTAGCCCATTTTACAACTGGGAAAAATGAGTCTTAGAGGAGAGAAAAAAACATGTTAAGTTAGGCTTCTGTCTTGGCTATTTTTTCTCTCATTGTTGAGACAAAGTACCTGGTGCTTAAAATTAAGGAAGGCAAGGTTAAGTTAGCTCCCAGTTTGTGGAGGTTTCAGTCTGTAATCAGCTGGCTGCAAGGCAGGGTGGCATGGCTGAGGCAACAGTTTAAGGTGTCAGAAGACAGAAGAAGGAACAAGAGCTGAAGTGGGGAAGAGCAAGCTTCTCTTCCTCCCCGTGTGTATGCCAGCCACTTACCCCATAGGGCGTAGCGGTCACACCATCTCTGAGCCCTCCTCTTGCGCAGGCTCAGGCAGGACATTTACACAATGAGGACCCTGGCTCCCTGCTGAGCCACTTAGTTACATTTCTAAATTTCTCAGATTAACACAGTGAATCAGCCTCGGCTGCCCTGTGGCATGCCCTCTGCACCCTAGGATGTAAAAGTGCTGAGTCATTTAGTTGAGGTTCTAAACTTCTCAAGTTGACACAGTATATCAATCATCACAGTTTCTAACCATCAATGGTTTCTTCTTCCTTCATTCTTTCCTTCTCTTTTTGGTATTGGGGATCAAACTTAGGACCTTGTGCTTGCCAGGATCACCTACACCATTGAACTACTCCCCCACTCCCCTGCTCCCCCCCCCCAGCCTGGCCATCAGTACTTTTGATTGTGCTGTTTCCACTGTTTGTACCAGAAGGCTTGCCCTTGCTACACCTTGGAAAAGCAGAGCCCAGACATTAACTTTCTGTCAACGGAAGGGGCATATTCTCATCTGATCAAGAGTACACCCTCCTCCTGCGCTAAGAGCTGACTACATCCAGTCCAGGGCAGTCAGAGTCACTGTGGGGCTCAGTGAGATTAGCAGTGTTGGGCATGGAGACAGGGACAGGACAGTGGAGACACCTTTTCCCACAGTTCTTCTTCTGTTTAGGACCAGGGATGCAGCATCACCTGATCATCTTGGTGCACGTGATTTATGTGAGGGGTTACACTGCGCAGTTCACCCTGCTTCTTCCTTTTATAAAAACTCAGCCTTCTGTTTCCACATCTATCCATGTTTGAGCCTGATGACTACAGTCATCCTGTTGACAGACAGACACTCTGCTTAGGTCAGGTTGCTTCGCCAGGGTTCTCCCCATGTGTCCTGTGACTCTGTCCTTGCGATAGTGCACAACTGTGAGCTTACCTCTGTGAGTTTGAGGACACCCTGTCTTTGGGTTTTCCTGGGAGTGGAGTCTAAGCCATGGGACACACACACACACAGATCACTAAATAGCTCTTGAGAATAACTATTCCAGTCCTGCAGGTGCTCCCAACACACAGGGCTCCCCTCTCCTTGGCTCTGATGGCAAGGGCATTGAGGTTGGCACTAACACCCAGTAGGAAATGAGCCACTTGTGGGTGTGACATAGTGACCTACTCCTGTATGGTGCCCTTGCATGTCTTACCATCCAAGAGCGCTACCCTCCCCAGCTTTCCTGTGTTTCTGTGTGATACACACCACAGTCTCTCTCTGGATTGTGTCTCCTTTTTCTTGTTGATTTTGTAGCATTTTCCTACACACTTTCATATTAATTTTTGTTAGAAGTGGCAAATATTCTTGCAGCCTGTCACTTATAGCTGTCTCTGTGATATTCTCAGCTGAGCAAAATATTTAGCTTTAATGTGGTCAAATCCAAGAAATCCTCTTGTGTTTTTTCTTTTCCACATCCTGTTTTAAAATTCCTTTTATAATCCCACATCCAAGGCCAGGGAGATGGCTCAGTAGAATAAGCTCTTCCCTGACAAGCACAAAGGCCTGAGTTCAATCCCTGGTTCTGCCAAAAAAAAAAAAAAAAGTTAATAATCCCACATCCTAATGGGAATTCTTCTGCATTTTGTTCTCACAATTTGAAAGCTTTGCCTTGTTTGGAAGGCCTGTTAATCCTTTACCATTTTTGTACGTGATATGAAGTATGGACTGGATTTTAAAAATCTAGATACTGAAACAAATTTCCCAACATTGTTTAATTCCTTCTTCATGGCTTTTTAATTTTTTTTTATTTTTAAAGAGAATAAAAATTAGTAAAAATAAAAATAGAAATGATACAGAATTGGGCTGGGGAGATGATCGAGCAGTCGAAGCACTTGCCTGGCAAAGGCAGGGGCGGGGACCAAGGTTGATCCAGGTGCTTCATGCCATGCCACTGCAGAACCATGGGTGTTCTGTGCTGGCCACTGAAAGTGGACGTGGTGGTGCATGCCTGCAATTCCAGTGCTGGGACAGCTGAGATAGGAGGATCGCTACGAGTATGGGCTGTGTTGTGAGACCATGTACCAAATAAACAAATTAATAATACAGAATTTCAATAAAATATAGGAATTCTATAGTGGCTGTAAAATTGCATATTGTTGTCTTCAAGTTAGTTGAAGCATAGTCTTCAAGACCATGCTCAGATATGAGCATGCAGAATTGGTCAAAAAAGTTATAAAAAATTAAAAGGATAAAAATAAGCATTAACTGCTCCTTTCACTAGACCAGTATAAATCAGCAGTACAGTTATCCAAGCTGTCCTGTATGTGTATGTACATAAGTATATTTTTCTCTTCCTTCTTTCTTTCTTTTGTCATTTTCCTCTTCTCAGTTGTTCCTTCCCTTTGAACAGATTCTTTCCCTTTCACAGATCTATTATACCTTTCATATTTGATTTATTCTTTCAGATTTTTATACTAGGGAGACAATATATTCATACATGTTGGTCTGATTTATTTCATTTATGGGTATGGTCTCTAGTTGTATTCATTTACTTACAAAAACCCCTCAAATTTATCCCTTTTTATAGCTGAGTAATACTCCACTGTATACATATACAGAATCATTTTTATCTGTTCCTCAGGTGATGGGCATTTGGGTTGTTTCCAAAGACCAAATCTAAAAAACAGGCACCTGAGATAAATGTATATTCTCAGATGAAGAAATGCAAGTGGCAAATAAATATATGAGAAAACAGTCAACGACACAGAGATTTCACCTCACCTCAGAGAGAATGGCTGTCATCAAGAAGTCAGCCAATAACAAATGCTGGATGGGCTGTGGGGAAAAAGGAACCCTTCTCCACTGTTGCTGGGAGTGCAGGCTGGTACAACCACTGTGGAAATCAGTGTGGAGATTCCTCAGAAAGCTAGGATTGGAACAGCTCTTCAGCTCAGCTGTTTCCCTCCTGGGTATTTTTCCAGAAGAACTGAAAGCATGATTCCACAGTGATATATGTGAGCCCATATTTATAGCACTCCAATCTGTCACAGCTAGATCTTGGGAACCACCCAAATGCCCACCTTCATGGATTCTTGCTTTTGTCTTGAATCTTTTTCTGAACTGTACCTTTTCTTCTACTGCTGAACTACTTAATTTCTATGCTATACCAAATAATTTAAATTATTATGACCTTGCAATATTCTGCAAGAACTATAGCATGATTTATTTTTGCAAATGACCTTAACTATTTGTTCTTTATGTGCATTCTGGATTCAGCTTGTCTCATTTCGTTCCTATAAAGCTCGTCTGCATTTTTGTAAACTAATTTCTCTATGCCTCATGACTTCTGTCCTGTGGTGCATAGCGTCCTTTGCTTGTCTGGCTGTTTCTCCCATAGGGCACGGAGCTGTGATCAGTCACAGCTAGATGCAACTGAGGTGGGTCTGTTCCATCAGAATACTTAATATTAAAAACATTTTTCTTTCTTTATGACAAGGTCTCACTATGTAGTTCAGGCTGACCTGGACCTTACTATGCAAGCCAGACTGGCCTTGAGCTCACGTTGATTCTCCTGCCTCAACCTGCAGAGTGCTGGGACTGTAGGGGTGCGTGGCCACGCCCAGCTTGGCATGCCGGGCATCGCTGGTCCTGCTTTGTTGTTTAAGCAGGGCTGGCTCAGTGCAGGGAGCAAAAAGCCAGGCAAAAGAGCTCATACTAAAAAAGAAAGAACCAAACACAAAGGGCTAGACCCATCAAGAAGCCCTGGCTGTCACCAGAGACAGTATGGCTTCACGCTTAGCAGTCAGTTGAACGAGGCTCTGATCCCTGGCTTCTCCACTGACTGGCAATGTGACCCGGTTTGGTTAGTTAGCTTCCTCCTGTCCTGGCTCTGCACCTGCAGAGTGGGGCTGATAATCGTGCTAGTTGAACCAGCTAGTGTGGAGGGGGCGGGGCGCCTGACTCAGCAAATGCTTACCAGGATCCTGTATAGCAGCTAGGCCAGAGGCTCACACGAGGAGACTCAGAGGAGGTGGGCTTTTGCTGGGGCAGCCCGATGCTGACCTTCTGAGGCCTGGGGGAGACGGGCTAGAGCAGGCAGCCGTGGCTGCACCGCCTTCGCTGAAGCTTCTGAGGCTGGCCACCTCCACCAGGCCCTACTGGCAGCTCCTGGGCCAACTCTGCAGCACTGAATAGAAAGGGCTTCCAGTGCTGACCAACCACATCACGGACCAAGCATGATTTTTCACTGGACTCTTCTTAAGAATTCCTCACTGAAATCATGGCATGCTTTACGGAAGTCCATAGTCTCACTTAATGGAAGTTTTCATTTTAATAAAGAAAAATAGACACCGACATGAACTCCCCCATCAAATCCTGTCCTTTCCAGAATTTGAGTCCTCTTCCGTTCTCACTGTCATTGTAACAGAAGGAAACTCTCAGAGTCAGGAAATGCTGGGCCAGATTTTATAAGGCCTTCCAAATCTAGAAATTAAGCCAGAGAAATTTAGAGATTCTCACTCCCTGGATAGTCCTCCATGGTGCTGGCCCAATAAAGCTGCAAAGAACTCACTGGAAGCAAAGTGACTCCCAAGTGTTTGTCCCACCTGCCTCTCTAGACTCTGGTCTTTCTCTTTTGTGCCTCTTGGCAGTAAAGAGAGCTGCTGATACTCACTTGCCCACTTCTCTATTTGTTCAGTGTACATTTATGGAGCCCTTGATTCCTGCTGGTCCCTGGCTGGTAGTAGGGATGGAGAGAACAAGGGCAGACCAGCTCCTGCTGTCATAGCACTACAAGAAATGGGAGGCAAGCAGGCAGATGCATAAGCAGCATCCATGACCATAGGAAAGGAAGTGGATTTGGAGGAGAATGCGACAGGGACTCTCAGTAGAGGGGTATATAAGCTGATCCTGAAGGAGCACAAGGGTCCAAGTAGGCCACGACCGAGGTGAGGGTAGGAAGGGATTCGAGGCAGAGAGAAGGTCTCGCCCACACATACCAAGGCGGGAAATGGGATTGGCTATTGGCCCAAGCGTGGGCACAGTGTGGGCAGAGGATAGAGAAAAAGATGAGCCAGGGGCTGCTTCCTGGCCCTTATTCTTCATCAAGAGAGACCATCAAAAGAGCTCAAGAAGGAGAAGGAAACAATAAATGAATTGTATGCAAAGATCAATTGCAGTGTGGAGGGAGGACTGGAAAAGGGGGGAGGGAAGTGGCGAGGCCAGCTGAGCTCAAGTGTGGTTCTTCAGAAGAGGAGAGGCTGGCCTGGCCTCAAACATAATACATAATTAAACACCCAACATTTGTACAATGAAGGCAATGGACATTAATATAGTAAAGCTTCTTAATGGGTCCTACCTACTGCTTAGAGTTTACGGTACTTCTGACTAGAAAGGCTGTCTCTTCATGAGTTCGGTTAGCATATTCATTTCTTCTTTTTCAGGAGGTAATTAGGATTGAACCCAGAGCCTGCGCGCTGGGCTATATTCCCAGCACCTCTCACTTCCTTTAAAAAAGTTTTATATTTTTTGAAACTGAGTGATACCAAGTCAATAAGTTGTACACTTTGAAACTGAACTCACAATCCTGCTTCAGACTCCCAGAGTGCTGAGATTACAGGACCGTGCCACCCTGCCCAACTGGTACTCTTTATTAAAAGCATCTTCAAATAATGTGGTATGTTAAGCAGTAAGATGAGCAAGATGTTTCTTTAGTTACAGAATGTGTAAATTCAGTTGATGCACTTTTTTTTCTTTATGGGTTTGGTACAGGATCTCACTACACAGCTCAGACTCATAGTGATCCTCCTGTTTTCA
Source organism: Ctenomys sociabilis (assembly GCA_004027165.1). Classification (NCBI taxonomy): domain Eukaryota; kingdom Metazoa; phylum Chordata; class Mammalia; order Rodentia; family Ctenomyidae; genus Ctenomys; species Ctenomys sociabilis. The sequence goes on along the minus strand of PVKA01009754.1, from coordinate 59,219 downwards.
GCCTCCCCAGTGCTGGGATTACAGGTGTGTGGTACCATGCCCAGACTGCAGTGTGGTGAACCAGCTCCAGCAGCATGCCTCGAACCTAGCAGGGGAACAATGGACCTCTGCTGAGAGACCAGATGCATTCTAGGAACATTTCTCCCTGGGCTGTGGAATGCTTGCTACAAACAACCTTGCACTGGGTGCTGAGTGACCTACTGGCAGCCGCAAGACTAGGAAGAGTCAGTCAAAGCAGACTATAAGCTGAGGAGATTACAAGTAAGGTTTCTGGTCCTTTCCAATTTCTTCCTTACACATAGGCTGAAATGTAATGTCCATAGAAGACAGTGGAGTAAGTTCCTGTAAGCTAAAGGCCATGATGTGGGCATCTCTCTGTTCACAGCCTTAGCACATGATTGGCATACTTCATGTGCCCTATGAATTTGTGGAGAAATGCTTGGGCGGGTGGATGGACAGATGGATGGATGGATGGATGGATGGATGGATGGATGGATGGATGGATGGGTGGGTGGATGGATGGATGGATGGATGGATGGATGGATGGATGGATGGATGGGTGGGTGGATGGAGGCATGCATGGGTAGCTGGAAGTATGTATGTATGTATGTTTAGGCAGATAAATAGATACACTGATGAGAAGATAGTTAATTGTGTGGATGGGTTGATGGATGAGGGAATGGGTGGATGCACACATGTGTCGATGCATGGATAGCTAGATGGGTGGGTGAATGCATAGATGCATGGCTGGATGGAAGGACTGATGGATGCTCGGATAGCTGGATGGTTACATGACTGGCTGGCTGGAGAATTGGGTGAATGGATGCATATACAGCTGGTTGGATGCATGTAGGTACATAACCATGGGTACACAGATCAGTGCATGAGGAGACAGATCGTGAACAGATGGAGGGGTTACTGCATGGTTGAGTGGGTGAGTGGATGGATTTGATGCAAGTATAGCCTTTCTACCAGAGCTATTTCCTGGAACTTGCTGATTTTCTCTAAGGCTTTCCCAGCGTGGCAGTGTAAGACACAGTTGGAGGGAGTGGGATTTGCTTTATTCTGAAGAAGGCAGGAGAGGCAAAGAAGATTCAAATAAGGTGCTAAGGGCAACATGCATTTTTCATTAAATTAAGTGCTAACTTTAAAAGCAAGGTTATTGGCCTCAAAAAAATCCAGATCATTTAGTTGAAAAACTTACACTTTGACCACATTGGACCCACATTCCTTCCTGGAAATTGGCTGCTGGGGCTAAATGTGGGTCATCTCAGTTCGGGGAGCTATGGTATTCCCACCCCACTCCATTTCCTAACCACAAGAGAACTGGCCACCTCTGGAGTGCTGGTTTTGGGCTCAGAGAACTCTGGTCCAAGTCTAATCCCATTGTCTGCTCCGTGTAACCTTCTGTAAGTTGCTTTCCTTCCTGCTCCTGGGTAGGGCAGGGGACCTACAACAGCTTAGGTCTGGTGCATCCCTCTTGCCAGCCATTCTTTCTTGTGTTGTCCTGGTTGCCCACTTGAGGTCACTGGCTGTGGCTGGCACTATTATTAGTAAGCACACTGAGTCCTTTATGCTAGTCTGAGTCCTTCACTGAGATTACCAGTATTGTCATCTCCATTTGAAGATGACACTCCACCTTCCCAAGTTCACTCCCACCCAGCCAAGAAGTGGCATGGCCAGGGTTCCAGGAGGGCAACATGCTCCCAGCCTGCTCCTTACAATGATGGGGGCAGAGGGGGAAAGCTCAGCAGAATGTCCGCCTCTTCTGAGTGCTGCCACTGTCATTCATGGCACAACGCTGACAACTCCCAGGAAGGCTGACCTGATGCTGCACCCTTCCTTTTTGGCACCCCCAACATAAAATGTCTGTAATGCAGTTCTTCCTCTTCAGTCTGTGCTCTGGTCCTCCAGATGCTGGGCTGGCCCTTCTCGCACAAAGGGCCCAGTGGATGCTTTAAACAGTGCGACAGAGGGGAGCCCATGTTCCCAGCCTTCCAGAAGCCCCAGAGACACACTGGCCCGGGTGTTGGATGCTGCCCAGCTCAAAGCACTTCCCAGCCAAGTGGGTCCAGCTGACGGTGTTCCCAGGGGACAGTGTCTTTCCCATGGCCACGCAGGCCCAGCAGTGGCCTTGGTCACCAGCTGTCCCTGCAGTCTTCCATCTGCGGCCCTGGTACTTCTGGGGAGACAGTAGGGCTGTGGTCAGAACCTGATCGTAGGTTTGGATCTAAGTCTGATATTGGGCCAGAGGCTCGGTGGGTCTGAGCCTCTTCATCCAGGGGTGGGGGCTCCCAATGTCTGCCACAAGGGCCCTCCCTGGGTTTTCTGCCAGGCTGCGTCAAACCACATTCGCCCCAGAGAAGTCCCTTGTCCATCACCTTTGCTGGGCTGGTTTCCAGCTCTGCAGATTGCAAAGCTATTGAAGTGGTCACCTTGCCTCTGGCACTGAAACCAGGACCCATATGCCGAACAGTGGCAGCTGGAGCGTTGCCTCCTGGCCCTACCTGCTGCAGAAGCAGGCAATGGCTCTGGAGACAGTCTGTGCTGTCTCAAACAAAGCTCATGAGGAATAAAGTCAAAACATAGGGGAGAAAATGAAAATGTACTTTTACTGTTTGGTCACATAGACAGGACTGAAAATAAAATGGAAAGGAATATACCAGATGCAGTGATGCACACTTTAATCTCAGCTACTTGGGAGGCTGAGGCAGGAGGATCGAACATTCTAGAAAAAAAAGTTTAAAAAGCTGAGGGTGTCACTCAGTGATAAAGCACCCCTGGGTTTGTTTTCCAGTACCATGCAAAAACCGAAGCAAAAACAAACGAGAAAACCAATCCCACAAACAACCTTTGAAATATTACTGTTACAGTGGCACCTTGGTTTACAACCTTAACTTGATTTATGATTTGGGGAAAGACAGCTGCCTCTGTGTTTGTGTGGAGAAGATGCTTGTGGCTGTGTTTGTCACCCAAATGCAGACTTTGCCAATGGAAGCAAAACTTTCCTGAATGCTTCCTTTCAAGAACCGAATTGTTTGCAAACAAAAGTATTTGGGAACCAAGGTATGCTGTAGAGAAAGGTTATCCACTGTAGAGAATGCCTAAAAGGAAAAAGTAAATGAATGACTAGATGAACATATAAATTATCAATTAAATTATAAATCAAAATAACAGGCAAATATGGTATACAAATTTTAGATTAATTGAAAACTTCAAAGCCTTCAGTTTGCCAGAGAAAGGGGCAATCACAGAGAACCAGCAGGCCTCCTCCCACCCTACTAAATGCTACCCTCTGGAGAGTTTGCAGGACTAAGAAGCCACAGACAGTGGCCTTCAGCATCAAGGCCATCGGCCACTGGAGTTGTAGTTAATGAACTGAATGTCACATCTGTTTTCTAATCCACGGGTAACATGCATAATGAATGTGACCCCGTAGGCTTCCAGCCAGGCCCCCTCCCTGCAGGCGGTGTGCCTGTCACAGTGCTCCTGAGAAGGAGCCCATAGGAGGCACCTGTGTGAGCAGCTCAGTGACTACGGGGAGGAGTGTGCCGCAGGGGGTCAGCTCACAGGGCGTGAGCTCTCCTCTACACTGGCGGAATGGGCGTGCAATTCCAGTCCAAACCCCAAGGTCTGACCCCAGGCTGGGCAGCCTCCGGAGGCAGCAGGAGACAGGTGTCCCAGCTCCAGAAGAGAGAGCCAGGAGCCAGTTTGCCCTTCCTCTGTCTTCTTGTCCTGTCCACCCACCGTGGACTGAGTGATGGTCACTCCTGCTGTGAGCTCAGGGTTTCTTTACTCAGGCTATCAACTCCAGTCTCATTTCTTCCAAAGCAATCTCATGGACACACTCAGAAATCATGCTTTCAGGCTCTGTGGGTCCCTTAACTGAGTCAGCTTGACAAAAAAATTAACTGTTGTGTCTCCTAGGAGTACTCTGTAATCAATTCAAAAAGCCTTGAAGAGCACGCATACCACGCACAGTCTGAGGTGTCCCGAAATCTTACATCTCACCAGGAAAGACATACGATGGAAGACCTCAGACTTGACAACACCCCTAAACACCATAGTAGGGTGCTAAGAAAGAGTTGAGAATTTGAGAGAACCTCTCATAAACTTACAAAGCAAATTTCTACCAACCATAGCAAAGGTCCTTTAAAGTACTTTTCTAAATTCTTCTATAGAAAAGGGTGCTAGGCATTGCCAAAGAGACCACCAATGTGCATACAACCAAAAAGAAAGAGGGGAAAAAGTAGAACAGTCATTACTAAGTAAGAGAACAGTCTAAACTGTCATTAATAAAAATATTTTGTCTGTCTTGGCCCCCGACATTTTGAAATAGGACTTAATTTCTAAATATTTTGAAACCTGTAGTGATTTACTCCCTGGGTCAAAAGAAATATTTTAGGCTAGGAAGTTTAAAAATGAACTACATAGCTATCACGATCTGATACTCTCTGGTCAGGATGAAATCAGTGAACTTTCTTACACAGTAGGAAGCATTGATAGGGATTGTGGATTGTGTTCAATCGGGTGTTCTACAGTGGCGATGGCCATCAGAATGTCCTGGTCCACATCACACAGGGCTCTTGCTGGAATTCCAGTGCCCTGGGACCTCTCCACAAGGGGGAGCAGAATTCCTGTCATGATCTCAGGTGTTGAGGTGAGGTCTTTTGTGGCTGTGATTCAGCCCGCAATCAGCTGCCACTCAGAGTCTCCCGGTGACACGGGTGAGCCTGGCCCATTAGGCAAAGTCCTTAAGAGAAGGTGAGGCTCCCTAAAGAAAGAGGAGGAATGCTACCTGTGGGTGCCCCCCAGGCTGGGCCTGAGGACCCTGCCTGTGCTCAAAGCCTGCTCCACAGTTGTGGAACAAGTCCCCTGGCACAGGTCCTCTCCTGCCCTGTCTCTCTGGTTGACTCACACAGTAAGCAAGATACGTTTTCACTAATCTCTCGGGCTATGTGCTCACATTTCCTTTTCCCCTGTCCCAGCCTGTGGCGGCCCCTCTGCCTGGCAGCTCCTCCTGCAGGCTGGCTTTTCATGGGGCAGCACTCTTTTAGCTGAGCAGGCTGGGGATACTGCAGCCGCTCAGAGGACCTCCTCTGACCCCCTGTAGAAGCAGCACCACCCCCTGCTGCTGCTGAGTGCTTCAAGTGTCTTGGCATTCACTAGTGCCTTATCTTGGGGATGCACCTGCTCCCCGCTTATCTCCCCACCCCCGGCAGCATACGCATCCCTTGGACTTCACCTGTTCTGTGTCTGCTCCATCTAGACTCCGTGTCCTAGGGGAGTGCTCCATTGTGAAATAAATGAAAGACCTGGGGGCCAGACAGTCAAGGGCTGCCGCCAGATTTCAGATTCTGGACACATGGCAGCCTGGTTCCAGTGCCCATGGGTAGCTCCGTGACATCCCTATCCCTGCTGCTGGACACCTGACCTTCCCCAGCTCACTGGCTTTAGCTGCTGGGCTCTAGGACGCTGCCAATGGCTGGCAGCCCGCGCCCTGTGTGCGTGCTGTCGGGCTCAAGCGGGGGCACTTTGTTCCATTGAAACACAGCACTGGACGTGCACGAATTTCTTCAGTGAACCTGAGTCTGGCTTTTGCCCAGGGCTCAGAGGTTGCAAAGTTCAGAAGCTGAGATTTCAAAGCCAGGCCAAGCCACGGCTTAGTGCTGGCTAAGGTCAAAACTGTTTTCATTCCTCCGCCCTGGAAAGTTCCTGAGAGTTCCTTCCATTTCCCCTCTGCCCCGAGACACACCTCCTTCAATAACAAAAACACTGGCAAGGCCTGCAGAGGAATCCATCTCATGATGCAGATGGGGAAAGGAAGGCTCCGAAAGGTAGTGTCTCGGCCCAGGGTCCACAGCAAGGCCAGGAACACAGCTGATTCCATGAAGATAGGGTGTGGTGTGAGCCACTGGGATACAGGATGTGCACCCCTCTTCACGCATGGTGAGGGGTTTCATGGGACTGCTCCTCACGCCTTACCTGCCTCTGTCTCTGCAGTACTAGTGGGGTTCACCCTGGGTGACCTGAGTTGGAGAACTGAGGCATCACCTGAGAAGTGGCAGCTGCTACAAGGAATGGCGAATGTGAGAATGTCAGGCACTAGGGTCCATTCACAGAGAGTGCTCCTCTCCAGGACAGTGGCCTGGCTGGATGCTGGGGCCTCTGCGGTGCACCAGCCAGATACAGCCAGCTATGAGGTGCTTGGCCCTTCTCTCTGCTGATCGCTGGAGCCTTGGCAAAGCCTTGATATTGCAGGCCTTTGCACACGGGGTGGGCAGAAGGATCTGAGCTAGACAAAGGACCTGTGGGAATGGAGAGAGTGGAGAAGTAGAGAAGCGGCCAGGCCACCCTGTGAGCAGCTGACTTCCCATGGGCCCGTTCAGGCAAGCAGCATGGCATATCCTCCTTAGACTGAGATTTTCAAATCCTGGTTAGAGGCTTCGATTCATCTGCCCTTAGTCTCCACTGAGGAATGACAGGGTACTTGGTGTCAATCCCCAAGTTCTTTTTCAGCTATGCACAAGACTTTGACCCCAGGAACTGATTTAAAGGGCAGTTGGGTGACAAAATTTAGGGTGACTTGGTGGCAAATCCCGGCTGGCACATTCCATCCACCCAAGTCCCTGAGGGTAGGCTGTGTGCTGCTTCCCCCTGTGATGGTCTGGGTCCTGCTGAGGTCACCCAGGGGCTCACGGTCCAGCCAACGTAGGCAGCACCTCTTTCTGTTCTGTTTCTCTTCCGCAGCTGCTGATGTCATCTAGTTAGGGTTTCCTCCCTCCTTTCTACGTTTATCGAGCACCTACTGTGTGCTGCTCACGCACTGTCTCTCCATGGACAGGCACTGGTGCAGGTGCCAGAGGGTGAGGGCAGGGCAGCAGAAGCCATCAGGAGCAGTGCTATGGAGGGGATTGGATGCCTGTGCAGGCAGAAGGGGAGGCCCAGGAAGGACAGATTGTCTCATGTCCAGGGGCCGAATCTGGGTGTGGGAGTGCAGCACTGTAAAGGGAGCACTTCTGGGGTCCCACCTTGGAGGGCCTTGCGTGAGGGGTTTTGATTTTATTCCAAGTGCTGTAGGAGGTGCCGGAGGTGGGGGAGGGGTGATCAGGAGGCGATAGAATGACAAGAGGATCACACACAAGGACCCAGCCCACAATTGCCTGCCACACGGGAGCCACACAGGAGCCACACAGCCACCTTCCCGTGGGACCCTTCAGCACCTCCCAGGGAAGGTTGTTGTCATCATTTCCCTTTGGGGTGGCCTCCAGAGGGGACCACCAGCGTGACCTCCCACTGACCCTCTGCTGTCGAGTCCGGGGCTGCTGGGCTCTCTGAATGGCCAGGCGATGAACTCATCGGCTGCCTCCTGCAGGGCCGCTGTCCTGTCTGCCGCTTCAAGGGACAAGGGCGCTGTGTTCCGGCCCTCGGCTCGCCAACATCCTTGATGAGTAACCGGGACCATCAAGGGACAGGGAAGTGGCCACAATGCCTCTATTGTGCTTTCGTTCCTGAGCACTGAGCTCTGGGCCTCGCGGCAGGCTGGGCTGGCAGCCGCAGCTGCTGGCGACACGGGCAACCTCATCAGTCACCCCAGCAGGAGGCCTGGGCGAGGGCCCAGCTGCCCCCGGGACACCAGCTCCGCGGAGTCGCTGGAGACCCACAAAGCAAACAGCTCTTCTTGTCTACAAACAACAAAGGGGCCTTTCTGCAGGATGGGCGCCAGCGCGGCGGAGGGGCAGCAAATTCGCTTCCTCGCTCACTCCCTTGTCCCTCCTCATTCGGTATTCTTCCAGCTCCTTTAAGGACTTTACCGAAGAGATGGAAACGGCTGTTCATGGTGAAGGGATGTACATTTTTTTTCCAGGTCGGTCTGAGTGCGTGCTTTCAGGCCTCATGATGAAGTTCAGTCTTCCTGCATCTCCTGCTGTGGACTCAGTGCGCTTGGGTTGACTGGGGTAGAGGGTCTGGGCCACACCTCTCCTGGCTGGCTCTGCGGATGTGTGGCCTAGGCTGGTTCCGGCCTCTCCAGAGCTCACAGTGTGCAGTTTCAGACACCTTCCGTCACTGTCGCAGGCTCTGTGCGATTTAACTAATACACTGGACCCTAGAGACAGTGAAGATGGTGTGGCCAGGCAGGTAACATTGCCACCAGAGGTAGTAGTGACACCAGCAGATGCAGGAGTACCTTCCCTTCTATTCTGAGAAGACGCCTGAGCTAGAGCTAAGGCACCAGTCCCCCTACCAGGACACCAGGCAGTAGCTGTGAACAGTACCTCAAGGTCATGTCCACCTCTGGGCATGAGGCTCTAGGACCATGGTGGAGAGAGCGGCCACACAGGAACATTTATAGCTCAGGTTCCTTTCCTGTGAAGCTCAAAGCCAGGCTGGACTACCATACCACGCCAGAATTCATGAGAATGATCTCACCAGATGGGGCGTGGCACATCCAACGAGCACAAAGGAGATGCCCTGACCTCGGCCTCCTGGTCCTGTGTCTGAGGGCTGGTGGGTGGGTGTGCTCGCTTCTCCAAAGCTCACTGAACAGACAGTCATGATTTCAGTATGTGTTCAAAGCTATATTCATATTCAATGAGAAGTAGACTAAAAATGTCAGAGTTGTAAATAAGATAAAAATGAGCCAAATTAAAAAATAATCTCCTAAACAATTGTAGGACTGACAAGAAAAGCCATAAAAGACCTGGGACATATTGTTCTTCCAAGAATTTGTCTTGGGTAGTTAATCATGGCCATGTGCAAATAGTACATGGAATGTTTTTATTGTAGAGTGATTTAGAACAGTAAGAAACTGAATCCTACCCCAGTGTTTACAGAAGAGATTGGGTGATTATATCACGGCACCCCCACACCACGATGGAATATTATTCAGTCATTAAAATTACATTGTAAAGAAAAGCTGTTTCATAGTGTAGAAAGATTCATAATGTACTATTAAGCAGTGATGATAGGTTTTTGAACCAGTGTTTCCTTGCCTTTTTGCACAAGGAAAGATAGCTGGCTAGAAATACACCAACACATTAACAGCTGTTAGCTCTGGAGAATGGAATTGCAGGTTACAAAATCACATTTCACGTTTTTTGCAAATGCTTGGCTCTGACCGTATATTTCTGTTGTGATCCACAAAATATTCACTGACAACAAGGTAGCTCTACTGTGATTTCTAAAGGCAGCACATGCCAGGTGAAGAACATATTTTCTGTAGATATTTTAGGAATGCATGAGTGATTGACTTGTAGGGCAAAATCTGGGTGCTCCAGGAGAAGCCGCGTGGGGGGGAGGACTTACTGTGACTGCTGGGGGCAGAGGCATGTACATGGGGATGCAGCAGGAAAGCAGCAGCAGAGAGCACGCGTGCAAGGGGCAAGCAGCGTGGATTCTTGCAGGCGGGGTCAGGAGCGGGACCGCGCAGATTTTGGCTAGAGTAGAGCAAGAACTGAGGAAGAGTCCCTCGACTGCAACTTGGGAACTCCGGAGTCTGCACCCGGCTCTCCATATCTGGAGACATCTTGTTTGTTACAGCAGTAAAGAGTTGTCAAAGCAAGGCTGCAAAGCGGTGACAAGGTGTGATCCAAACATGAGGTGGCAATGCGTATCTTAACAATTTATCAGTAAAAATCTCATCGCCCTTGGTCTCCTTCAAAACACCCTCCCTCGCTTCAAACATGTTTTGCCCATCGTCCTGGGCACTTCTGGAAGTGTTGGTTCTTGAGCGTGTTTATGAGGAGTGACGCCCCCCTATGAGCGCTGTGGCCCGTGCCACCGAACAGGAAGATGGCTGTGGGGGGGGCGGGACATCCACCTCTTCCTGATTCAGCAGATCAGGTGTCATGTGACTTCTGACTCTCCTAACATCATAAGGGCCAAGACAGATGCTTGATTTAGGACATCAAGGCAGCCACGACAGTGCAATGAGAGCTATTTCTCTTCCCCTCTCCCTCTTCCTCCTCCTCCCCTTCTGGGAGTTGTAGTAGCCTCTTGGTCAAGTGGCATTTTCCTTCTACCTGTGACAGTCTGACATGTACTCTTAGGGACTAGCTTTCCTCCACATGAGGCTCTGCTCGCCCTGTGGCCGGGACAAACCCATGCCCTTCCCTTGGTCTAGAATGTTCTCCTCCACCCCTCCTACTTCTCCCTAACCTGTGCTCTCCCAGGAACATTCTTAACCCCATCCTTCAGTGCCCTCACTCTGATACCTCACAACCATAAATTGTGGAACATATTTTGTGTACTAGGCTTACATCAGGCAAAAAAAAAAAAAAAAAACAACACCCACTTTCTTGTATAAGTCCCTGTCCCAAGCCCTTCCAGTGCCTTCTGGACCTCTCTGGGGCCTCCCAGAGCTCACTTGCTTGTGAAACAGGACCAATGTCCTTTTTATATTAGTGCCTTCTGTTTGTTGGTTCACAGCCACTCTGAGTCTCTGCTTCTGTAGAGAAGTTGTGGCTCTTTCTGGGTATGACAGAGCACATTTGTAACTCAAGCTACATAGAAGGCTGACGCAGGAGGATCACACGTCCAAGGCTGGTCTTGGCTACCTAGTGAAACAAAAGAAAAATGGTTGGGCACGTGACAGAGGGCTTGCCTAGCAGCTATGAGTCTCTGAGTTTGATTCCCAGATGCACACACATGCACACACACTATGGATCTCCCCAACAGCATATCTCTCTGAGATACTTTTCTTCCAGCCTAGCTCAATTTTTTCCCCAGAAAGTTACATTTTCCTACTCAATGAGCAGATGCCGTTTTCACCTTTGATCAAGGCTAAAAAGCACAATTGCAATGTCTGGTGGCAGCAATCAATATCGTAATAAAATTACACCTAATTTATTTAGTACTTTGAGTGCACTAAGGTTCATTTATCTGGGCAGTGTTTCAAAGTTGCAGAATGAAGAAGACATGCTTGGCCATGAAATGTTTATGCCCAGCCTGCGCAAAAGCAGCTGTTAATTGTGAGACCACCATGCTCTGACCCACTTAGGGAAATTGATGTGCTGGAATGCGCTGCTCCAGCGTCCCCACAGTTCTTAACCACGGGACCAGACCTGGAGGCACAAGGGTGGCCCAAGCCCTGGCAGCCGACCTGGACTGCTGGGTTGCAGTTTGCCTGTGTCGCCATGGTAGCCCTTAACACTGATTCCAAGGAGAGGGCATGTTTTTCTCCAAGCAGGAGAATGTGGAAGAAGAGGGCTCCAGGAGAAGCCAGGCCCAGAGATGCATGGCTTCCTGGCGAACAGGCTTGGAGCAAAGAAGATCCAACCCACGAGTCATGCAAGGACAAGTGGCCCAAACCCATTTTCTGATCCCTGTGGTCAACTGGAGGCTCTGGCAGCAGAACTCACCCCAGGGGCGTGGCTGGAGTGTCATGAGGGATCTGGCTCCAGGACGTCCTGCCCAGTGTTTTCTACAATGGAAATGGCCATTCTCTTCCTGGAGACAGACCAATATCAAGCAGGTCTCCGACCCATCACCCTCACAGCCCCCATCTCTGAACTGCAGCACCAACCCTGAGACACCTTGCTCCTTCCCTGTCCTCACCGCCCCCTGCTCAGTTGGCACAGTCACTTGGACTGAGCGCGAGCATGGTTGGTCCTTTGACCACATGACCTCAGTTGGACTCTGATCTACTAATTCCTGCTGTGTGACCTCAGGCACATGACTACACCTCCCTGTCCCCTTGGCGCTCCATCAGTGGAGTGGTGATGGCCAAGCTAACCAAGAGTTGGGTTCAATCCAGGACTCAATTGGATCATCCAATGAGGCCATTGGAGAAAGGCACCAGCAGTAGGGAGGGTGACACTTTGTTAGCCTGTGTGGTCAGTGGCAGCCGTCTTAATGCACCCCAGCCTTCTGGTCAGCTGCAGGATCCGTTCTGTCTTCAGATAATTAGTGTCACCTTCCTCCTTGCCCCTGCCTGACTCTGTCTGCAGCTCTTCCCAAAGGGCCAGCTCACTGTGGCTCCTTGTTTTCCCTCCTGCCCATGCCTATTCTGCATGTTTCAGCCAGAGGGGACTTAGTCACAGCGCTTCAGTTTCTCAGGCTGCTGAACAAAACACCCTGAACTGTGGGGCTGAAACATCACGAATGTATCTGAGGACCACTTGGAGGCCAGAGGGCTACAGTCACGGGGACCCCAGGGCTGTGGTTCCCCTGAAGCTCTAGGATCCCACTTGCCTTTTCTGGTGGGTCTGCCTTCCCTCTGCATGGGGCTCTCTCCTCCTGGTCTCTTTCTCTGGCTCATGAAAGATACCTGTCATCCCTAATGTCCAGGATGATCTCTTCTAGAGACCTTGAATTTATTTCCATCTGCCAGGACCCTGTTTCCAAATAATTTCCCACTCATAGGTGTTAGCAGGTGGGCTTCAGACACAGCCTTTGAAGGGACACAGTTCAACCCCTTACAAAGATGGGGTCTACAGAGATAGAAACCAGTAAGTTTAACCTTGAGTTTTCCCTGGAGCCTCTAAGTGCCCTGTGGGCTGTGCAGGCCCTTCACCCCCTCACCCACGACCCCACCTCAGTAGCCCTGTTCTATTTTCAGTGTCTCCTCCTCCTCCTTGCCCTTCTCCTCAGTGCCCATGAGCACTTTCCTCACTTTTCAAGGTCTGTCTTACAGGCCTCTGGGACAATAACCTCCCTGCTCCTTCATTGCTCCAGCACCACAGGCAGAGCTGGGCGAAGCACAGGAGCTCAGTAAGCGCTTTTGGCTCCATGAAAACTTGATGGGGTCACAGCAGCTTCAGAAGGTCCAGTGACAGGGCAGAAGGAAGGGTGCCTGGGCTTGGGGAGCTGTTCTGTTCAACCCTGGTGCGGGGTCCCTGGGGGCACCACACCGTGTCCACTGTCCGACGCACAGTGTGGCAGGTGGTGCCCAGTGCACTGTCAGGAACCCCATTGATGACTCTGGAGTGCAAACCTGGCCACCTCATGAGGGCCCTGAGGGCCAGCACCCCCGGGTTTATAGATGGGGAAACTGAGGCACTGAGAAAGCAAGGCTCTTGCTTGAGGTCACAGGGCTGGTCTGGGTGAGTTCAGGCAGTCTGGCTGCTGCTCTTCAGAGCTTGTACTGTGAACCAAGACTGCTGGCCTGAGGCCACTCAGGCCCCCAGGAGGGCAGGCTGCTCCTGCCTAGGGTTCACTCACTCTCTGATGTGCCCCTAAGGGAACAGGCACAGGTGACCCCACAGAGGTGATGTCCAGCAGCTGAGGCATGCAGTAGGGCAGTCAGAGCATACCCAGACCAGGCCAGGTGCTGCCAGTTGGGACAGGGAATAGATTATGTTCTCATTGTCTTGAAAAGACATCGGAGGCTTTTGAACAAGGAGTGAAAGGACCCAATGTGTCCTTTATTAAGGTCTCTCCAGCTTAAGGTTGTCATATTTAGCAAAGGAAAATAAAGGGTGATCAATTAAATTAGAGTTTTAAGTGAACAATTTCTAGTACAAATATGCACCAAATACTGTGCAGGACTTGCAAGGGCTGATCAAAAAATGTGGTGAATATTTACAGTTTAAAACTCATCAGAGTAAAAAATAAAAACACATTGCCCTCAATTCCCCCTCCACCCCCTCCCGCTTGCCGTAGACCCACTCATGCCGCCATGCTTGTGGCTTTCTGAAGCAGTTTGGACGTCCTCTTTCAGGAGAATCATTAGTTGTGGTGCTGTCCAAATGCATTGGGGAGTTTTGGTCAAATAAAGCCATGACAGTGTGTCCTCCCCCACCTTACTGAGCAGATATGGCATTGTGTGACTGCAAACTCCTCTCCAAAGTCAAAATGACTTTGGAGACACTTTCAGTCTCTTCAGAGCATGGAGGCAGCCATGATAGCACAACTGTAAGAAGACTTCCAGAACTGCTTCAGAAAGCCAAGAGAGGGCCCAGGGAGATGGCTCAGTGGAATAAGCACATCCTTGGCAAGTGCAAGGGCCTGAGTTCAATCCTCAGTTCTGAAGAAAGAAAGAAAGAAAGAAAGAAAGAAAGAAAGAAAGAAAGAAAGAAAGAAAGAAAGAAAGAAAGAAAGAAAGAAAGAAAGAAAAAAGAAAGATAAGAGAATGACAGGATAAAACTGGGTGTGGTGGCGCATGCCTGTAATCCCAACACTCATGAGGCTGAGGCAGGACAATCGTTGTGGGTTTGAGAGCAACCTGGGATAAAAGTGAGATCAAGGCCAACCTGAGCTACACAATGAAACCCTGTCTCAAAAAGGCAAAAAGAAGGAAAGAAAAGAATGATGGGCTATGTGTGTTTGAAGTATGGAGGATTAACGGCAACGTGTCTTTTACTATAAAACAATTTTTAATTTAAACATTCACCCTGTTTTTTAGTCATACATAGGCTGAAAAACACTCATTGTCCATCTGAGGATAAGCTGTATTTTTCTAGCTGTCTCACCCTGGCAGTGGTGAGAAGAGAGCAGACCAGAGCAGGAAGAACCCCGGTGCAGCCCACAGGAACGAGGTGGTAGCAAGACGGACAGGGGAGGGGTCCTCACAAGGCTCTGCCAGGAGCCAGAGAGTGAGCAGGGTCCTGTAGCCAGGACAGCAGGACTGAAGGAGCTGAGGAGAGGGGCATGGAGGAAGCGTGAAGAAGGCAGAGTTCGGGGGCACCTTTCTCGTTGCCTTTCTGGGGATTAGAGGCACGGGGACTCCCAGCCGACCCCGCCCTGAGCAGCTCGGAGCATTGTGGGCTGGAGCTCACAGGGCTATGCACCTGTGCTTCTATCTGAGGAAGCGGGTGAAGGAGAAAGGGGAAGGGAAGATGGGAGAGGGAGGAAGGGAGACGAAGAAGAGAAACGGGGAGAAGGAAGCGTGCCGATGCCCTCCTGCCCCGCTCGACAGCCTAATTCCGGCCTGGCCTTCACAGCACAGGTCAGAGCCACACACACGCTGCTGCTTCCTGCTGACCAGAGCTCGCTGACACAGGCTGGGACCCGCTGGGTGTGGTCTGCTCTCTGTTCCTACTTGAACCTATGGTGCTGGAGCAGGGCCAGGGGAGCCAGACACCTCCATGGATAACGAGTGCCCTCAGAGCTGCTGGGTCTGCGTGGTTGATGTGACTCTGAGTTGATGTAGAGACACAGAGGCCTCACTGGGTCCTTCTGTCCAGATCCATGGGGCCAAGCAGCTGTCCCAGCAGCACCTTCCCGCCCTGAGCACTGCTCCGCCTCCCCTGGAACTCCAGACCAAGGACCCCCATGTTCTTTCCTCAGGACCCTGACACACCAGGTCAGCCTCCAGGAAAGGGCAGGGCAGGCACCAGGACTTAGAACAGGGATTCTACACTTCTCCAGAGACCATGTGTCTCAGGTTCTGTGTGCCGTTTCCCTTCAACCCTTCTTGCTCTCAGACTCCAAGAGGCCTCTGTCATGGAATAGGGGGATCCAGTTCTCAAGTTCATTTTCAGTTTCTTCCGCTGCCCCCAGTCTAATGCCCTGCCCCACCCCACTTGTCTCACTCATGGAATAAGCTACAGAGTCAGAGTTCTTGACAGGAGAGGCGAAGGCTGCAGTCACAGTTCTCCTAGGCCCCTTGCAGGGTGCAGGTCATTCAGCTGACTTCTCTGATGCCTGCTTCCTGCCAGGCCCTGGGTGAGGCCCGGGAAGCAAGGGTGGTGAAGGGGAGAGAAAGGGCTTGTGGTTTAAGAAAAACAACAGGCAATGATAGTCAAAGGTGACACAGAAGACAAAAATGATGGCCCACTTCCTCAGGGTGGATCATGGGCTGGGTTCTGCTTTAAAGCAGGGATGTGGGGCCTTAAGTCCACCCTCACACACACACAGGCACTGTTGGTGATCCCATTCTAATCAGTGAGAGCAGGAGCAGAGGCTACTTACCACCTCAGGGTCACTCCTCAGAGCCCAAGAATCCGGCTCCCATCCACACACGTGCCCCATGCTCCCTGAGGGGAGTGGCCTGGAGAAGGTTAGGGCCCCAGGGTGAACACCTGGGGCAGCAACCCGGGAGCTAAGTCTTAAGGGATAAACTGTTCCTAAAGCATCCCCCCCCACCCAGTTCCTGTGGCAACACCTAAGTTAGTGTTGTTTCTTTAGTTGTGACTTAAATAATCGAAGGAGACATGACAGTCTAGATTAGCAAAGAAGCATGTAGATGATTTGCTGGCCAATGCAATGGCTCCGTTGGGCAGCATGGCAGCCTTTGGGCACAGCTGCACCCAGGGATTTACCTGACAACAGTGGGCCTTGCTCTCCTCCTAACTCTTCATAGGTCTTTTTTTTTTCTAAGTTGGCTTGGTTATCAGGCAGGCTGAACTGCAGGGGTGGGCTTCTGTCCCCTTCCTGGTTGGTAAGGCGGCAGAGCAGATCACCATCTTTTTGCTTATAGAACTCATTTTATTTCCCCAAAGAACTGGTTTTGTTTAGGTCACCTGACTGACCTCAGTCAATACCATAGGCCACAGACTGCTCTGATTGGACAGTTTGGGTCGCATTCCCAACCCAGCTAAGGACTCAGATCTGTGTGCTTGCAAACAATTCCAGGTGGGTGAAGGGCACGTCAAGGGCAAAGGGGTTCTAGTACCCAGTGCTCGGTGAAGAAGAATTTTCCAGGGCACTGGGGCTCCCTCTTCCACCACAGGCACCCCACCCTGTATCTGGAGAGGCTTTTCTGCCCTCCACCCTCGGTGGCCCAGTGCCTGCCAGGCTGTCTCCTCCTGTCCCTTCCAAACCTGGGATATCCAGCATGGGCACAGCCAGGAGTAGGGAAGGGGAGAAAGAGTGACACAAACAGGGCTTCCATTTGTACACGATTAAAATACCAAACACGAACCTGTGATGAGTCCCAGAAAAACCACTAGATTTGTTAGAAAAGAAAAAGGTAAGAGGATGGGACTCTTGAAAATGAGACAGAATTAATTGACTGTGGAACTGAGCACCAAGAAATTAAAGATAATTTAATAGGAAGCCCAGGTACTGTTGTCTGGCTTGCTGCTAGCCCAGGAAGAACATCTCATAAGCAGGGTGACTGCTGAACGGAGGACATGCCAGGAGGGAGACCACGCAGACCCTCAGGGCTTGGCTGGGTGTCTGGGATCTCAGTGCCAGCTCAGGAGCCCTGGACTGTGATGCTCTGATCTCCATGGAGACAAATGTGCCATCTTCCCCAGGTCCTGCTAGGGTAGTGAGAAGGTCACAAGAAGGCTGAGTCCACGAAGACAGCAAACAGGTTAGCATCTGGGACTCCTGGTGCCTGCAGGAGCCCAGGGTATCCTCATCCCCTCTGAGCTACACTTCTTCAATTTTTGAATGAAGCAGCTGAGTAAAGGCTGCACTAGCTTCATTTGGCACACCCCTTCCCTGGGGGGTGAGGTGAGTCTAGGAGGCACAGAAGCAAGTTCTAGAAATTTTAATAGTGATGTGTTTGCCGTTACAATCGCCTTCCAGCTTTGATTGTTGATCCACAGCTACAACACAGAATTTTCTTATAAAAACACATTTCCTTTGAGTCCATTTAAGGAAGAATTCTTAAGTCAGTGATGGTACCTGTGACAGAAGTTAGGAAGGTGGTCCCCACCTGATTGGTGTTTGGGACACATGGCTGGTCCTAGGACGGGGAGGGGCTAAACTCTGGTGTGGGGAGGGCTCGTCCAATTGTTTGTGCACCTGAACAGCCGTGTGGGAATAGCTCTGAGGACTGTGTCTCTCGCCCAGATCCAGCCCCTCGGTGCCCTGCAGTCCCCTCTCTGTGCCTGTGACAGACATTGTTGCCATCTTTGACGAGATGCCAGTTTGAATCTCTATCCTTGCAAACTTAATATTTTGTGACAGTCACCACATGTGCTCCTGCACACAGGGAAACACATCCACAGCCCTGTCTTCTGGAGTCTGGTAACGTGCCCCAGCCACTGCCTTCAGAGGGCAGTTTCCTGTTTCACTGTGAGAAACAGCAGGAATATGAGCTTCCCTGGCCTGGCCCTGGGCCCGCCGGCCTGCCGGTTTCCTGAGGACACACTCCTTGGCAGGATATGGCCGGACACTCCTGTTCATGCTGGGGAGGAAGGGCGGCCGCTGCCACCCATCTTCTCGGAGGCCCGAGCGGCCCCAGGGGACAGGAAAGCCTGTCTCGCTCTCCCACCCCGGCTGTCCTGGCTGCAGCCCAAGCAGCCGGCCTCATGCGATGTGAGGCCATTCAGCTCCGGGTGCTGTCTAGACAGCCAGTGTGCCAGCCGCTGCTAGGTCTGCAAGGCTCGGGGTGTGTGTGTGTGTGTGTGTGTGTGTGTGTGTGTGTGTGTGTGTGTTAATTACCCTGAAAAGTCTGCCTCTGTCGCCGCCACTGTGGAAATGTAGGTCATCACAGTGAGGCAGGCGGTCACGGGTAGGGGGGTCGGGGCAGCCGGCGGCACACACACCATATCGAGGTCACGGCGGCCTGGGAGCCAGCTTAACCGGAGACTGGGCTGGTGAATAGCAGACAGGCTGGGTTCTCTGTGGCTCTTTCTTGTAGCACATTTCAGAGTATTCCTCACATCTTCAGCCTAAGGCATGTGGCTTTCCCATCACAAAGGCAAGAACAAGTATCACATTGTACGTCTTAAATAAGATCTTTCATGTAGCAACCTTTTATTGAGCTGGGGCATTCTATTAAGCAATTTCTCCTGCATGGCCAATGTCATTTCATCCCTACAGCAGGCCTAAGAGGAGAATCCTCTTATTATCATAATAACCCAATATATAATCTCTAGTTATGTTTCACAGACAGGGAAACCGAGGCTCAGAAAACCCACTCTGCTATTAGTAATACTAAACAACAATTGTTTCCCTGATGACATGTCCCCCTCATGACCATTGGCCATGACAGTGTCTAATATTGCCATTAATCATCCAGCAACTCAGTAACAGTTGTTCCCATTTTATAGGGCAGGAAACCGAGGCACAGAGGGCCAAATCACAAAATGAGTGGGATTTAAACACACTCAGACAATCTTGGTCCAGGCAGAGCTCTCAAACCCTGTACTCCCTGTTGGCCTGTTAAAACATCCCAAATGAGACTGGAGTCCATTTTCAGCTTGGATAAATCATTTTGATTTAAAAAGGTGGAACAGGAAGCATGAGGTTAGAAAGAGTTAAACTTGCAGCCCAGTAAACAAAGGCGGCTCCAGAGGAAGTCTGCAGAACTAGAGCTTCTCAATGTAACTGTTCCCAAGCCCAGGTCCATGACATCTTTTATCAACACACACCCTTCCTCGCCCCAGGTTAAAAAAAATAATCTAATCTCGCAGCTTTTTCCATCTAGGGAACAATAGGCTGTGGTGAGGGGGGGGCTTGTTTGTACACCTGACAGTAATAAGCGTTCAAACATTTATAAGCTGGAGGGCTGTGTGCAAAGGGCTGAGAAAGTAAAACAAACACAAGGAAATGACGCTGGAACTCACCATCTCCTGGGGCCTGGGCAGGCTGCACCCCAACAGTTTACTGTAAAATATTCAAAAACCCATGTACACCAGGAAATTCCCCACCAAGATTTTCTGTGCAATGGGTGCTGGGCTGGTTTGGCTCCGCCGTGTGTCCTTTCAGAGGCAGCTTGCATTTTAAGAAGATGCTGCTGTCCCAGAGTGATTTCCAGCATAGGAAGGGATTCCAGCCCCAGAGGAAGTTGGGCTCTGACTTTCAAAAGCTATTTTTATGCAGATTATTGTATTCTAGAAGGTGTGGGTCTGGACATGCCACCTGCCACTCCAGGTTCTCTCTCCAGGCTCGAGGTGTTCAGTCTCCACCCTCAGGGCTGCCCCACCTGTCCTGCACCAGTGCTTCAGGTGTGGCAGTGTATTCAGTCCATATAGTCCCCCCCCAACCCTGGGGCTATTACCCGCCCCATTTTCCAATGGAAAAAGCTGGAGTTCATTGGGATTAAAGTGACATCTCAAGGTCACCAATTTGGAAGTAGTGGGGGTTGAATGTAGGGTTGTGGGGATAGAAGTCCCAAACTCTGAGGCATAATGCCAGGGCTGTGCCTTCAGATTATTAATTAATAATAATTAATTAATTATTAATGTAGCTTAATTAATACTTATGACTTATTAATGTAGCTGAGAAAATATCTAAGTTCCCTGTTAGGGCATGCTCTGACTGGGCTTGTAAGCTAGACTACAAAGAGTTAGGAGACACCTTTGACCTAGACCATGCTGTACTCTCCCACCTGGTAGCTGCCACTTTTTGTCCTTTGCTGCTGTGGGTGGGATAGGGGGGGGATAGGGTGCTTCCTGCTCCAAAGTTCTCTTCCAAGCATTCTGCATCCTCCCTCCCAAGAAGCCCTTTCAGATTCCAGATCAAAAACACTTATCCTGCTTAAGGCTCTTCTGAGACCAACTGAGTGACCAGGTCAGGCTGACTTTTGTCTGATGGAAAGGCTGGGTGGGGCAGTGAAAAGAAACCCTCCTCCTATGTCCTATAAACTTAGAGAGCAACTCAACCTCTGTCTGGTACTGGTTTTGTGAAGTTGGCTGATTGATTCCTTCTTGGGTCCTATATGTGAAGGTCAGAGACAGCTCTTGGGGTCAGGAAGACACGGAGGTATGTGGGTGTCACACACAGAGCTGGTGCTTAAGGAAGTGTTGTTCATTCTCCATGAACAGCTTCCAAACTTGTGGGCAGCACTGTGCATTTTGCACACAAGGGCTTGTACTAGGGCTTCTGTCATCCACAGTCATGAAGGTAGCGAATGCCAGCTTTCCTGGGCAGGTGGCAGACACTCCCACTGAATTCCAGTAGGTGCCTACTTATCTGTGGCCTTGTCTAGGGAGAATTGTGACTCACTTGGGCAATCTCCCCAAAGCTCACAGTGAGTCATATTTGGTTCTAGACAAGCTTCTCTTGTTATTATCCCCATTTCAGCCTCTAAAAATACTGAGTCTATAGAGGAGACTTCTTCAAACATTTATTTACTTACGGGACCAAGAAGGCCCAGAAAAGGGCTCAGTGTGATTCAAAGCTCCTAACAAAGCTCATGTCAACCCAAATTCACCCAACCCAACCCAACCCAACACTGCCCAACTCAGACCAACCTGAACCAATTCAAGCAATTTTAAACAAATTCAGTTCAACCCGACTCAGTTCAACTTAAACTAATTCAAGTCAACATAATCCAGTCCATCCCAACCAACTCAACTCAAACCATCTCAATGCAGCCTAATCCAACTCAACCCAACCCAACCTCATCTAACCTGACCAACTGAATGGATTAGTATAAAGGTAGTCGAAGGAGAGCACACAGGACTTGGAGTCAGATAGATCTAAGGTAAAACCACAGCTCCTCCAAATACAGGCAAAGTGACCTTGATGAAGTCACTTTGCTTTTAGTCTACTTACTCATCTTAAAATGGAGAGGGCGATAACTGTGACACCATCAAGCCTATGCAGGGCTACTGTATGACAGAATTCATTAATTGCCCCATCCTTCCTCTGCCCTGAGAAGCAGGAGGAAAGACCTCATAAAGGGCAGGAGGGGCACCTCAGTCCAGTTCTCTGAGCTGCATGGCACTTCTCCAAGGAGACCTGGCCACATCTGATGTAGTAGATGATGCCATTCAGTGAAAGAAACTCTGGCAGTGACAGCCATGACTTCTTAGGAGCTCGCTCTTCTCCACACCACAAATATGGCCCTCTTAAAGTGCTGTTGTCTCAGGGATGGACATAATACAAGGTACTCCCACCACATAAGTGGAAAAGACTGCCATGCTACTGTCACCCCATCAACACTTGAAAACAAGGGCTTTCTTTTCCATCTCTACAGTGTCAGAATGACAGTGCCCTTCACTACCACCATGGAGGTTCTATGTCTGAATGGTTGAGGGTGTCAGTCAGCTTGCTGTCATTATCATGATACCCAAGATGGCCCATTTATGAGAAGAGGTTTATTTTAGCCCATGGTTTTAGAGGTTTCCACTCAACCAGACAGGCTGGTTGCTTTTAGACCTCTTCTGGTGGAAGATTGCATGGCCATGGTAGGCATGCAGGATGGGGCAAGACCACTCCCCTCATGCCAGGAAGCCAAAGAGAGCAAGGAGGAGACTGTGGTTCCATTCAGGACAGGTACCCTGTAATCTGAAGCCTGCCTACCAGAGCCCCCCACTTAAAGCTTCCACTCTTACCCAACAAAATGAGTTGTTTCTGTGAAGAAATAAGCCAAATACTTAAGAATGACTTAATAGGTATGAGTCACCAAACACTGGTTGGACGATTAGATTTGAGAAAGGTTACTATTAAGATTTAAAAGCACATTAATAATGAGAGATCTGCACTGAGACATCTTTGCAAATGTCCTTTGGTGCTTTACTTCATATTAAAAGGTGAAAACAATAAGCGCTAGAGAACACAAAAGTGGGGATAAGTTACAGAACAGATGACAATGGATTTCCAAACAGCAAAAATACAAATGCCTTGGTGTGCACATAAAGGCGGGTGGTAGAATGCATCCCTGGGCCATCATCTCATCAGCTTGAGCTGCATCATGCTGTGGGGACTTTACAGCACTGTGACTGCTGGGTGGGTATAAGGATGCCACATGCATGGGATAATAGTGACCAAGAGAAGCACAGTGGACAGTGCTGAAGAAGGTGCTCAGAACTAGCCCTTGGGATGCATAGGTCAACAAAAGCTCCGAAGGGCCTGAGGAGGACCAGCCAGAGCTCCCTCCCTCCCCAGGGAGGGTGTCTGGTCCCATCAGCCTGGAGTGCAGCCAACTGCTCCCAGGTCACAGAAGATAAGTCTCAGCTCCCAGCTGATGGCATTCCTCGGCACAATGCCTGTGAACCTGGAAAAGCATCAACGAATCACTCAACCCTTCAAGCCCAGAAAATGCTCATCCAGGAAGCTTAACCAGTAGGGCTGGCAAACTGAAAAAGGAGGTCCCAGAAGGAGAGGGGCCAAGGCTGCTTCTTGCCTGTATATGCCCTTACAGAAGCCTGAACTAATTAATGATGGCAGTCTCATTAACCGCTGTCTGACCTCTCATGTGCAGGCACTCTGGGTGGGCAGCGTGGTCCAGGGTCATTAACAATGATGTGCATGGATTCATTAGAGAGACAATCATTTTCCTCCAGACCCAGTTTCAAACTGAAAAATCCCTTGCCCTCTAGGTCTTCATTGTTCTTAGTATATAAACAGGAGGGAGGGCTGGGGGCTATGGAGGAGCTGCTCTGGAGTGTGAGAGAAAGGCTCCACTGGCCTCAGATGGGGGCTTCCTGCTGGTGGGTGCTGGAGAACAGGTGCTCCATGGGGCAGGCTTCTGGGTCCCCTGATAACCTGTTGGGTGCTCCCTTGTTCCTGGTACCACATGGAATGTGTCCCTGTGCTGCACCATCTGGTCTTCCACAGCCCAAACAGGCAGGTTCTGGAAGGTCTGCCTCTGGGACATGGGCCATCTGAATCTCTGAGATCTGCCCAAGGTTGGTCAGAGATGGGTCCAGGGCTGAACCTGCTCAGTCAGACTTCACAAGGAAACTCCACTGTCTCCTTAAAAATAGTTTGAAGGATCAGCTTTTGCGTAGTGGACATTAGTGACCAGGTTGTGTGGTTACTAGTATTTGGAGATGCCAAAGATCCTCAGTCTACAAATGAAAATGCAGGTGTGCAAAGAGGTTGGGGTGCTCACTGGGACTGATAATCTTTAGTACTTGTCCCCCATACCCCCACCAGAATGGGGCATGGTCAGTGGCCTCCCCAGTCAGTGAGAGACAGCAGGGGCCTCTGTGAAATGCTCCCAGCTTGCAGGTTGACAGACCTGAGCCACAGTTATATGCCAGTCATGCAGCCAACCTCACCTCCTGAACCTCACTCTTCTGAGCTGCAGAATGGCCTGAGGTGTGGGCAGTGGGTTCATAGAGAAACTGCCCAGAGGTGGGAAGGTGTCTCACCCCATCTCAGTCCACCTCAATGGTTTGCTCAAAGGTGGTTTTTCTTTTCTTTTTGGCCTGGAAGGTCAGATTTTATCAATTAGAGATTTTAGTTTGAGAGCTCAGAATATAAATTCCATCAATTGCTCTGACCCTATTGCTCAGATACCACCTGACATGGAGACTTCCCTCAGCTCCAGCTTCTGCCCTGCCCAGCCTCTGCCTGAGAGAGTTGCCAGAGAAAACACAAGATGCCTGATTAAAGTTGAATTTCAGATTCCAAAAACAAATAACTTGTTAGTATCAGTGTGGCCTCTGAAATGTTTGGAGCATATTGATACTAAGAAATGCAGTCACTGTTTATCCGAAATTCAGTTTTAATGGGGTGTCCTGCATTTTTCATTGCTCATGCTGGCTGCTGTACCCCCTGCAGAGGACGGGGCCAGGCCTCAGGGCACCCACGCTGGGACCTGAGACCTTGTCCTGTTGATGACCACAACCACAATTCCTTTATCAGGCAAATGCTTTGTTCCAGACACAGTGCCGCCTCCTGAGTCCACTTTCTCACCTGCAACCCTTAAAGCCACTTTGTAGATGTGGGAATGGAGGGAACTGACAGGGGAGAGACTGGCCTGGAGACACACAGAGCTGAAGCCTGCGCAGGCTCTTCACTTCTGCAGGCGCTCGCAGCAGCCTTCCTTTCTGATTGCCTGCTCCGGCCCCTCTGCCGGAGCTGGACCACTGCTTCCTCCTGCCTGGCTTGGATTTCATTCCTGCTATTTTCAATCTGGGATCTGTGCCAGCAATAAAGCCCTTATTTGTTTCCACGCAGATTAGTTCCTGGGGAGACCCTGTGCCCTCTGTAGCTTTTAAAAGCCTCAAGTTGGCTCGTGAAATGATAGGCATCCCCTTAACAATTCCTCCCGGTTCCTAACAACACTGGTGGAGTCTTTCTGCTCCCGGGCCCATCCCCCACCTGGATCGCCAGGAGCTGTTATTTCCAGCAGACTAAGTGACTTAACGGCTGTCATATGGAACACATCAGGCGGCATCAGCATCGTCTGACTTGCTTTGTCCCCTCGTGTTTCATGGACCATGAGGAGCCGCAATGCTCCAAAGCACACAGTCTGGCTCTGTCTGCTGCTTCCTGCAAGAGCAAGCAGCTTCGCTGGCTCCACTGGCTGGGTTTGATTTTGTTCCTTGGCTTTGTGCGGTTGGCCCTAGGGCACTGGGTGGCTTTGCCAGCTACTAACCACTCTGGTCATGTTCCAGAACCAGCTCTGTAGAGTCGAAACTTCAGACTCCACTGCAATTGCTCTCTGTGATTTTGCCCTGCTTTTCTAAAACCCAGTTCCTGGATTAAGAGAAATAACACCAGTGACGCTACCTTGCAGATCCTCTGAGACAAGTGGCTTGCAGCCACCCATAAGGTTCAGGGCTCCTGAGGGCACCTGCAGTTATTCATTTAATAAAACTCACCAATCCCGGCCACTCACTGCTTCGAAGGGGGTTTCTTGCTCAGGAGCAGGCTTTGGAGGGCGAGTGCACAGGCCAAGGGCCAATCTGCAGAGACCACTGGGGACCTGGCGGGGAGTGGCGCAGAGCTGGCTGCTCCCCTTCCCAAGCCGTTCAGCTCCTGGCAGTGGACAAGCCCAGCATGGCCATGCTGTCCGCCTTTGCCAGGCACTTCTGCTCACCCAGTCTCTCCCTATGGCACCACAAAGGAGTTTTACGTAGAAAGTCATAGGGAGCTTCTGAGAAGCATCTTGCTGCCCTGGAAAAGAGATCATGTTCTTTCCCTGCTTTCCTTTTCTCGTTGGGAAAACATCAGCAGAGTAGGGTGCTTCTATCCTGAGATCATAAGACCATGGACATGAGGACAGGGCCCAAACCTCAGAGGGGGTGAGGAGAGCTCCTGTTCCTGTCAGTGTCACTAGCCAGGGTCCTGGCCATGTACTACCCCTTCCTCGCTCAGCATGAAAGAACAGCCAACTCCTACATGCTTACACCACTGTTGGCTGGGGATGGGGTTATTTGCAGCCTACAGTATTCCAATCTAATGCTGAATTCAATGAATTTTATCTGGAAGGTTCTGAAAAATTTAGACCGAAGAGATAACAAGACTGCCCAAAGTCTCCAGTCCTCAAAGACTCACAACCAGTCTGAAGATGTGGAGCATGGGACTGTGGCCCCCTGTTTTGTGTTTGCAAATCCTGACAGAGGAAACAACTCTCCTACTACGAGCTCCTATCTAGATGCCCCTCCCCAGCCCCAAGCTTCTTGGGCTTGGAGTAGGGCTTTTGAAAGGTGATTGGATTAGGGGACTAGGAGGTGGGTCAGATCAGAAAAGGTGGCTCTTAGGAGCAAGACCTGGGAGGGGCTGGCTCCTCCCCTCCCACTCTGCTTCCTGTCTACCCTGCCACGCCCTTGCCCAGGACAGCTTTACTTGGAGCCAGCCAACTATGAACTGAGACTGAGCCGGATTACGCCTCTTCCTTAAATTGTGGATGGCAGATGCTTTGTCCTACCATTGAGAAAGTAACTAACAATTTGAGAGATCTGGGCTCCAGAGCCAAGGAACGTAAAGTTGACTTCTTGTCAGTGCCATGCCCCTGAGGCTGCTTGGGTCCTAATTCTGTCCTTTTCAACAGCAGGACTGTAAGGAGCTCAGCACACAGCAATGCCTGCCACACCTCAGAGCGTCACCTAGCCATTGGCCCAAAGCCAGATTCAGACCAGGAGGCTGGGCATCTCTTATGGACTCTGGGTGATGCTAATCTTGCTAGGCCGGGGCCACACTGAGTGGCAGGGACGTGGAGGTGGGCCCCAGCATCGGAGGTGTCTCATAGTCCTACCCTTGGTGCCAGAATCACATCTGATGCTGAGTTTCTGCTCGTTTCACAGTGATGCCCAAGCCGTGTCTCTTAGGCTGTGCTCTTCTGCAGTTCACTAGGGCTACTATGTATGGGTGTGACATCAGCTCCCTCTTGGGCCTTGAGAGACCAGTGCTTCTCTAGCTGGTATACAGTGAATTACTTGAGGGTCCTGTCCAAATGCAAATGGGATTCCTGCTTGGGCCTGCGATTCTGCATTCTGAACAGGCTCCTGAGCAGGGCGAGGCCTTCAGCCTGGGGACTGCACTTTGGGTGTTAAAGCCCTGAGTCTTCACCCAGGTGTGGCCTAGCTCCCTGAGCATGTCACCAGGTTTCAGAGGCACAAGCAGTTGGGGTCACACTAAGGCCCCAGGGATGCAGAAGCCAGAACGAGGTGCTGTGGGAGGGGATGGTGTCACAGAGAGCCTGGTTCCTGCTGGAATTCTCTGCCCAGCGCTGCCATGTGCTAGAAGTCACATGTGGGGCCACTGTGAGGACCACGTGATGTACTTGGGCTCCGGGGCCTCGTTAAGGGTCTGGCAATGTGACAGCACTGGCCTCCAGCCCCATAGCTGTATCTTAGGTGCTGTGCTTCTGTTTTATGAAACATGAAAAGGTAGAAAAGAGAAAGAGGAATGGAAGCAGAAGTGGACCCAGAGGAGGAGGGAGGACATCTCTCTCTGAGCTCTCACTGACACTGAGAGTCTTGAGACACTTGCTGAGTGCTTCATGTGCTTGGCATCCTGTAACCCCAAGCAGCCCCTGGTCAGGGTTGTACTACATTCATTCCCACTATCCGGAGGAGGAAACTGAGTCTTGAGATGCCAAGTAACCTGCCCAAGCTGCCCAGTTGGCTAGTGAAGGATGAGTCCAAGCAGGGTATGATGGTGCATGTCTGGACTCTCAAGTACTAGGGAGCTGAGGTGGGAGAGTCACAAGTTCAAGACCCAGCCTGGGCAATTTAGCGAGACCCTGTCTCAAAATAAAATAAATGAAGGCAGAAGGCAGCAATGCAGCAAAGGATCAAATGGCCCATCCTGCCTTCATGCTTTATTCAGGCTTCCTGCCCCTCGAGTTGTGCCAACCACGTCTAGGACGGGGCATCCTGGATCCCAGTATCACAGCCTCAACCCCAGTATCACACGCCCTAGATACAGCCGTCTCCAGAAAGCCCCACCAATGACCCCGTGTGACTGCTCCTCAGTGGCTTTGGGTGGACATCAGGACACAAGCCATAATACTCATTACGGAAAAGAACATTGGCATTAGGGGAAAGGACAATGCCCTTCGGAGCTCAGCCTTGACTGAGGACAGCCAGTTCAGCTCAGAGGCAGGTCCAGAAAGTACAAATCTGCTCCAACACAATTGACATTGTATCAGACAATCTAACCGTAATGCGGATTCTGGGTGTCCTGTCCCCAACACTAGTGGGTGAACATGGAAAGGTGAATCCTGCTCTGTGTGGCCCTATGGGTCACTGACCTATTTGCAGCTCACCTGGGGAATGACCACTTCCTGCCCACTCCTGGCATCACAACTCTAACAGGTGAACCTCTTTCTTGCCCCCTCAATGGCTCACCAAGCCTATCTCTTCCTAGTCATATCTACAGGTGAATTTTATATTTTAGAACATAAAAAAAGGAACCAAGGCTCAGAGAGATGGAGCCACTTGCCTGGTGGGGCCACACAAAACAACAGGTACACTGGGACCCTAATGCAATCCTTACTTACTAGGGAGGGCCAAGAAAAATTGCACTCAGCAACTTGTCTTATCCAAGCTGAATGCCGTATTTATTATAGTATTTATGCCTTTGTTCCCCATTTGATGTGTATATAACTGTGTCTATTAGGTTTCTAACTTTTTAAAAACTACATTACTAGTCATGTAGTGTGTGTTGTCTCACATTTACTGTAAGCTCAGAAGTTTTGTTCTGTGACTTCTGCATGCATAGCATGGGGCCTCTGAGGGACTGCATGTGTGCTTCCAGCAGAACTCACTGCGTGTGTGCACTGGGCTAGTTCTCTGGTCTGCTGGGAGCCTCGGTTTCTGCACCTGTAAACTGAGCATGTCTCAGAGGGTAGTAGAAGCCCAGTCTTAGAGTCTGAGGCCTGGGCCACCTTGTGGACTTGGGTTCTTGGGATCATCTCTGACACCAGCTTCGCTAGCTTTTCCAAAGGGACCCTCAACCCATGAAATTCACAGAACAGCTGAACAACTTTGACCTGGGTGACTTCGGACATGCAGTGTCTAAAGGATTTGCAAGCTGCTGTGGGCAGTTATGTTCACAGGGACCTATGGGGCGCTGTGTCACAGGACACCGGGACTGTACCCTGGGCAAGTGTTTCCCAAGCTGCTGTGTAGACCTAGCGAGAGCTGGCAGGCTCCTGATAGCCAAGCAGGCTCAGCCCAACCCAGGCTGCCAGCCCCCCATGGTGCCCTCTGTGCAGCTGGAGGCGAGGGTCAGGGCCAGAGCACTGTGCCACAGCTCATGGCTCCAGGAGAAGGTGGAAACCGGGTGAGAGGCTCCCAGCTGGCTTTTTGTAGGCTGGCAATGGGCCGCATTCATCCATGAAGCTCACTGAGCCCACCGAGATTACTTGTAGTAAAGTGTAGTTAGTTCACCTTTTCAGGGGCTGTTACTGCCATGGTAACTACAACCACACACGGGCACAATCCTGAAAAGCACTCCCTAAATATCAGCTAATATATTTAAAGCATTTGCTGTCCTGCAATACAATGAAATTGAGTTAGCCTTCACATTTTGAATGAATGGACCAAGAAGATGTAAATGAGAAAACCGAAGTCCCACTCACCACTGACTTCTCCATGGATCACTTTCCGGGTTCCTCTCTCCAGATCCACACTGAGTGGCAGCGCTGTGTGTGCAGTTTTCCTTGAGCAAGGCCACTGCTCCTTACTAAAACTGCTTGAAGCCATCACTCACTTTATTTTCTTTTTCGCAGCCTTGTGCAAGGGAGGAAGCGCTCTACCACTGAGCTCCACCCCCAGACCAGGCAGCACCCTTCACAGCTGTGGAAATACTCCGTCACACAGACATTCTGCAGTGTTTCTCATTTGTATAGAGTTAGATGTATAATTTTTTAAAAAATCAAATAATGCCATGATTAATGTCTGCTTATACTAACCTGTTTTTATTTCCTAATTGTTTTCCTGGGGGAATTTACAAAAATAGTATTACTAAAGAAAGTAGATGAATATTTTTAATCTCTGTCTGTGTGCCTGTCTCTCTCTGTCTCTGTTCCTCTATCTCTGTCTGTCTTACTCTTTGTCTCTGTCTGTCTGTCTGTCTGTCTCTCTCTCTCTCTCTCTCTCTCTCAGCTCTCCCTGAAGACATCCCCAGCATGTACCAGTCCACGTGATCCTCCTAGCTGAGTATTATTATTTTAAAATCCTTTGTTGAATTGATTTTTGGGATTATGTCTCATTAATTGTGATTATGTTTGATTAACTCCAAATGCGCATCTTCAAGATTTTCTACTAACGAGAAGTCAGCACTCCAAAGCAAATGCCACTGCTGGATTCCACCATTCATCCTTTTGCCCTTGAACATGTGGTCTCTGGGGCACCACCCAGCTGCCTGGCAGCTGCAGGCCAAGACTGAGGAGGAAAGCCCAGGCCTTAGGGATGGGAGGCGGAAGTGACCTGTCCACCTCTGTGGCCGTCTGTGCCTTCCTCTGCAAGAGGAGCTGAGTGAGAGCTGCTGGCCTTGGCCTTGGGAGGTGGTGATCCTGGCATCAGACAGTACAGACCCTGTCTCTGGGGCCACTCTGTCTGGAACGTGGCATTCAGATACTACCTGGCACAATGGAGCTGTCGTGGATATCCATAACCATTCAGGACCATGTAGAGGACTTTACAAGTCACAGGAATGGGTCATCACCCTAGGATGCCTCTTCTAGGGTTGTATCAAGAGGCAGAATTGAGGCCAAAGGAGAGGGGTGACTGGCACAGCTGTCTCCACTGGCCCCATGACTGCACTGGAGTTGCACCCCAAGAAGCAGTGCTGGGACTCCAGAGTGGTCTTCGCTTGCCCTGCAGCAGATGTACCACCCTTGCTTTTCTTCCCAGCACTACACCTGTCATTGGCCTAAATCCAAGAGTAGTCTCATCACTAATCGTTCAGCTACAAAGAAATACTTTTGTGGGTTTGATGCAATCCCTGTTGTTGAAACTATGGATTACAATCTACACAGAGGGGAAATATCATATTGTCCTGCCAGCCTGTACTCTGGGACAAGGTTGCAGTTTGTGAAATGGTAAGCGCACACCTCCAGGAGGCCACCGGGCCGATGGAAAGGAGGTGGCAGTTGCCGGGAGGCTTGCGTTCCAGTCCAGCTGGTGACCTTGCCCCCAAACCCTCAGCACTCGCCCTTGTGTGTGGTGGCTGAAGTGGAGCCACAAGGTCAAAGCTGGCTGTGCTCAATGGAGCGGCAGCAGCTTGGCATCGGTCACAGCAAGACAAGTCACTCTCATGGTAGACACAGGCATGGGAACACTGCCATCCCACACCTCCTGTGTTGGCTCTGATACCAGGACCTTTATGTAAGGTTCAATGTATATAGAAATGGGCATATTCTGTACATCGACATGTATGGTTTGCACATGTGCGAATACTACATGGATATATTGATACTTGCTGTGAGGTGGTACGACAACATGTGCACAGTGACCCCTGGTTCACAGACACCTCTGTTTGCAGGTAATTTGGTTCACAAGCAAAAATGCTTAGCAAAATTCTGCTTCTGTGGGCCGACTCCACATTGGGTGGCAAACACAACCAGAGCTGTCTTCCAGCCCCCACAAACAAATGCAGCCAATCTGATTACAAAACAAATTGTTAGCAAACCAAGGTACCACTGTATGTGTATAACATGCATGTATTTGTATGTGCATATTGACACATATATATCGATGATATACATATGTGTATGTACGTAGACATTTTTCTTCTGTATTTTATTTTTAATGCTAATTATAAATCACAGTTTTTGCAAAAAAGAAAAAATGATGCCGAGGAATTGCTTTGTGTTAGTGTTTTCCCATTGTGTATCCCATCAAAATGTTCTTGAGGACCCTAAACATGCAAAGAACAGTCTGATGGAGCTGTGATTTCCACTCTGACGTTGATTGGCTGGAGTAACTTTATTGGACCACCCACACAAAATAGAATGTGAATGGTCTAAGAAAAGCTGCAAAAAGGAAGCAAAGCAGGCCTGAGAGAAAAGCTGTAGGAGCTACCAGCAGGAGTGCCACAGGGATGGAGCCACATAAGGCTTTGGAGCTCACGATTTATTACAGGGTGCTTTGGATGGTCCACAGAGAACTACAGGGCTTAACATTTGCCCCTCTGGACTTTGGGCTTGCTTTGGACCCAACTGTTTGTTGGCATGCTGTGCATACCTTTTGGAATGGCAGTGCTTATCTTGTGCCTTTGCATATTGGAAGTGTTTAACTTTTCATTTGTAGGGGGGCTTACAGCTAAGAGTTTGCCTTAGATCTTGGAAGCTTGGGACTTGGACTTTTCAGTGTTGCTGAAACTATTAGGACTTTGGCAACTCTTAGAGATGGACTAAAATGTCTTTTGCATAAATAGATGTACATGAGTCTTTGGAGGGTCAGGGGCAGCGTGTTCTAATGTTATACAACGTTCAAGTTGTAAAATGTTTAAGCCTGTCTATGTACCTGGAAATTGGCTTAAAAAAGTATGTCTAGTTACCAAGTTCACAAGGGGTAGATTGTGTTAGTTGATGCATTGTGTCAACTTGGCTGAACTGGCTCAGCGGTTCTCAGGGGCCCAGCCCTGCAGGTGGGAAGAGCCCAGGAATTGAGGAAGGCTTCCAAGCCCCAGTCTTCAGAAAAGCTTAACCTTAGCAGGCACGCCACTTTGGAGGAGCTCCGATCTTTGCCCTGCAGCGGCGATCTTCGCAGTCAGCATAGAAGGAAGAAAGAGGCTTGATGGACACTGCAGCAGCTGCTCCTCCTTCGCTCTTCATTGTTTTCTGCCGCCATGAACCGCTGTTACTTGCCTTGGAGCCAGCAGAATATAGATTGAACCCTCCAGTAACTGTGAGCTAAATAAACCTTTCCTTCCTTCATTTTGAGGGTCGAGTATTTGTCTCAGCAGCAAGTAAAAAGTAACTAAGACACTGAGACACACCCCGCAGAACCCAGGCACACTGCAGAAAGGGCACATGTCCTGGGGACAGACTCCGTGTCTGAGCTGCAGCTCTGAGGTCACAGAATGGCTGCAGGCTTTTTCTCGTGTTTGCTTTAGCATCCACAACTCGTTTGCGCTCTGATGGTTTCTCTGTGCACTCAGCTGTGGCAGACTGTCCCAGGTGGGATGCTGGCTCCTGCCCCAGCGCCGGTTGCCTGAGTTTGTTCTTTGAGGCCATGGTGAATGGAGGAGCTACACGGGTAGGGCAGCGTAGAAGAGAGCTTGCAGGCCTAGCAGTCCTTCCCAGGGGGCAGGATGACAAATACTCAACAGGGCAGCACAGCAGGACCCTGTCTCCACCGTGAGCATGCACAGCACACCTTAGTTCCTTCCCCTTCTCCTGGCCTGTCCCACCTTGTCTACATTTACACTCTCAGCATTCTGTTCATGATAGATCATTGGGATTACTCTCTTCTGCTTATAAATATTACATTGGAATCATTAACATGCTGTTCATCTGATCACTGAGTGTGTCAGAGCTCCCTTAGATTTGGGGTACAAGGTGAGCCGCCTCATGCCCCTTTGGAACTGTGGTCTTACTCCAAGCGCCGAGCCCCTGGGCCCGGGCTCCTCTCCCTAGCAGGACAGTCGTACCAGGCACATGGCTGAAAGAAGGAAAGAGGAGAGTATCGAGCAGCCCTCGGTGTTCAGATCATTGCAGCTGTGGAACTTAGAATTTGGGAAACAGTCCTGTTGAGCCACCCTTGAGGGATGTCTTGTGGTCCAACAGACAGAGCTTGCCATGGTTTATCTGCAGGTCGAGAGTCTGCTCCTTACCATCTTACTAATCACTGGGAAAATGATTTCATTATGATCACTGGCTCCCGCAGGAGATGTAAAGTCGAGAACTGCCCAAGCAGGCATGTGACCTGCAATCGACCGCCTGACCTCGCAGCAGCACCTTCGCCCTCAGCCCAGAGCCTGACACTTGGCAGCTGCTTATCTGCAGCACCTGGTAAACATGTGTGCGGCTGGTTTCACTTTTAACTGTAGCACAGGATTTTAAGTAGGATCTGGACCAGCTCAATGCGTTGCTCTTCTCTGTTCTGTCACTAGGAATCGTAAGGTGATGTCAGGGTGTGCTCCTGGTGGATCCCCCAAGCAGCTCTCCTCTGTCTTTTCTCTAATCCTTCAATCAACAGTTTAACTGGAACTTCTCTGGCCTTTGCACCCAGATCCTACTCCAGGTGAGGAAGGGCTTGTATCTTGGGACTCAGAGCTCAACTTCATTTAGGTCCTGTGTTTTATCTTAAAAACTCTTCAATGTTGCCATCTTCCCCTATCTTTTCTGTGTCTTTATGGTGGAAAATTTAGTCTCTCTGTTGAGTCCTAATGTGAACTCCAGGGAGATGAGCTCTATTTTCTCAGTATTTGGCCAGGGAAGAATGGGGTGGGACAAGAGAGAGGCTCAGGGCTCAGAGGAAGTGGGGTCTCTCTCATGGATTCTGACTCTTACTTACATAAGCCTCTTGCTTCCCTGGCCTCCTACTACACACCTCCCTGTGTGGACCCCACTGGAAGCTGCATTTTCAGAGACAGGAGCAGATCCTCAAGAGTGATGGTAGTAGAAAGTGCCTGATACCTCTGGCCCTCCTGCTGCACCTCAGCAACCCCAATGTCCAGATCCCAAGTGTCCACCCAGAGGAGCTCCTGGCAAATGCTCCCAGAAGACCTTGTGGAGGGGCATGGTGGAGACAGTGAGGCTGTCCACAGGGCAACCATCCGTGCCCTCATTGCTTCATGCTAATGAAATCATTTTTAGAATCTGACCTTGTGCCAGATGCCATCCTACATGCAAGGACACTAGACCAAGTCTCTGGGGGCTTCGCAACTCCTGAGCCTTGTGAATCACACAAGCAGAACCAGACCGTGGAGGAGGACAATGAGTCTGGGTTTCAGTGGATCTGGGCTCACCACTGCATCATGCCCTGGGTCTCCAGGTCAAGCCAGCAGCCCATAGCTGTAGTGTCAGCACCAGAGAGGCTGGAGCAGGAGGACTGAGTTTGAGGCCAGCCTGGACATCCAAGTGAGTTCAAGACCCACCTGGATTACAGAGCAAGACATTATCTGAAAGAAAAACATACTCCTCTGAAAGTGATGAAGCTTTCTGGGGTGTTTGCCGTAAGAGTAAGAAGGGGAGCTTTGGGATGTGTAGGCTGCCGGGCCCTTGAAGAGGCTTACGAGTGAGATGCATTTGCAGGCTAGACTGTAGGTGCTCAGAGCCTACTGTGTCCAGCATTTCCACATTCGCCCTTTCCTGCAACGCCTGTTAACACCTGGTCAGGCAGGTTCATCATGTCCATCTTCCTGAAGGCTGGTCTTCAGTTTACCTTGCTGTTTGTTAGATTTGTGGTCTTTGTCACTGGCCAGTACACAGGGCAAAGGCTCCCCTGTCGTCATGAAGACATGAGAAGCCAGATGTGCCCAGCTGGGCTGTGCATTTCAGGTTTCATGCTGTGACGGCTGGTGACTGCTGGGTGCAAGTGGCCCAGTGGCCCAGTGGTGCACAGAGGTCAGGGAGGACAGAGAGACAAAGCCTGCAGCTTCAGGATGTTTCCTGCAGCCTGTGAAATGCTAATAACCAGCCAGACATATGAAAAATTAAAAAAAAATAGACAGGGTAGAATCGCCGGAAAGAAAATGATGTCACACAAAGAAAAAGTCATTTAGAAACAAAATGGAACCAACTGCAGAGACACAACAGATAGGCCTGGGAGGTTTTTTTCTTTTTTTTTTTTTTTTTTTTTGATCATTTATTTATTTATTAATAATCTTATTGAAAAACAAATATCAATGGAACAGTTTCATAATGGATTACTGGTACATTTTCAAGAATTAGTACATTGCATATTGTTGTCATAATGGTTATTCATTGTACAAGATGCAGACATGATATCCTGTCTCAAATACTATTATAACAAACCTCTCTATTCGTTGAATTAAGAGAATGGAGCTGTACGGCCTGAGAGTTTTTGGTAAAATGTTCCTTACCTCTGAGTGTGCACCAGAGCCACAGGAAGCTTTTAGGAAATGTTGACCCCTGCCTTGCCCCCGAGGGGCCCGTGGCCACTGTTTGGACCCGCACGCACATAGACACAGGCACACACACATATGTACATATGCACGCGCTCGCTTGCCACCCCAAGAGGGTCGTGCAGCCAGAACCGAAGCCCCAACTTTCAGGCCCTGGCTGGGGAAAGGCAAATGTGCTTAGCTGGCGCTCACTGTACTTCCTCAGGTTCCTTCTCTGTTGCCATGAATTGCTTCGGTGTCTTAAGAGCAGATCGCCGTAATTTCACACAGCTGTCCTCTGTCCCCATCCTTCCAGTCTTTCATGTTCTGCTTCTATTTCTCGGCTGACTTTGATCTGCTCCGTAGAGGTTCTTACTGTATTGCTTTCCTCCCCTAATTTCTCCTCAATGTCAATGTAGGGAGCTCATCTCCTGCCTGCACACACACACACACACACAACACACACACACTTGTATTCACACTGCTGCAGAGCAGCTCAGCAAAAACATACAGCTCCAGGATCTGCGACAGCAGTGATGGCACAGGTGCAGTGTCTCTGGGAATTCGGCTATGGAAATGCTCTGGAGGAGTCAGGGTCCCCAGGTGGTAATAGCTGTCCTGTTCATACTGTGAGGACAGCGGTGGGAGACCTTTGGGACACTGTCACACTGAAAGCTCTACGACGTCTGCTACACTGGCGAAGGCTGTTGTGACAAGGCAGAGAGCTTGCGTCCACTGGGTGTTCGATATCCTCTGCCACCCACCAGGCACGCCCTGCCCCCACACAGGTTATCTGACTCTAGGCCCGCCGTGCCAAAAGAGAGAGCCCTTGAGTTAGAACGCAAAATCTTAGTGGCTGTCAAGGTTTCTCCTCCTGTGGAGTTGCTAACTGCCGAAGTTAGGCCAGGGAAGGGTTAACACAGCCCCAATTATGTTGGGGCCACCCTTATTAATTTCCAAGATTTCTTTAAGTGTCTCACTTGTTGAATTCCAATAACTGTATGTATGTGAAAACTTTACATAATTAGTGTTTGGAAATGGGAACTGCATGCTACAAATCCTGTTGTCAGTCTGAGACAGTGGCAATTCAGACACAAGGCTGCCTTGTTGCAGGGGAAGTCTGGCGAGTGTTAGAAAGGGTTAGAGACACGAGTGTCCTGCTGACAAGCCATCTTTCTCCCTCCATGAGCCCACAGCTCCTCGTGCCCACCCCTCCCCCCTGCCACCTCCCTCTTCACAGGCACTGGGGAGGCCCCAACCTCACCCTGCAGCAGATCCCACCTGCGCTTCTCGGAGCTCTTCCTGGAGCTCCGCTCTTTTGTGCGGGCGCAGCCTGGGGCAGCCTCACACTGGGTTCTGGACAGAGCGGAGGAGCTCCATGTCCATCTGGCCATTTCCAGCCCAGCCACTTCCAGCAAGGCCTCAGTGTCCTCACTGGTAAGAGGCGGTACTCTACACCCTCTCCTTGCACAGCACTGAGGCTTCAAGGAAGGACAGACATGTGGTCCGAGTTTAGCCTTGGGTCGCATGTGATTCCTGCTTAACAATCCTCACTCTTCTCAGGAGGTATTGGCAGGAAAATGAAGACATTTTCCACTATGAGTTTAAATAATAAATGCCTACATAATTTCACACATGGGTTTAGTATGCATACGGATACAGGCTGGAAAGTTCTCAGACTACCTTAGCTGGCCTTCAGACTCCTCAAGGGTGGTAGGTAAGGCTGAGTTTCCCCTGATCCTTTCTCCTTTAGCTTATGGAACTGAAGGGGCTCTAGAGAATGGCTCCCTTGCAATTCTGGAATGGCCTGGAGTTTTCTGCTCAGCTTTAAAGAAATTCCCAGGCAACAAGAATGAGCTTGGAGTCCATGTGTGCAGAGAGGAGCTGGTCAAAGCCACTGGGAACTGAGACTCAGTTCTGGAACATCCCAGCTACGTCTTCTGACGTGGATCCAGGGTAAGGCCTCTGCCTGAGCCCTGGCCTAGCACCCTGACATAGCTTGCAGTTCCAGAAAAGCCCAGAGCCCAGGCAAAGAGCCTGTGCACAGGAGCCTGGGTCAGGCCTGGGCCATGGTCCTGTGATGGGGACCCCTCACTGGCTGAGCTGAAAGGCCAGCGAGTGTCTTGCTGGACTCGAAGGTGGCTCCAGTGGGAGGACTGGAGTTCCTAAGAGTTAAATGCTTTTGAGGAGACAGCGTCCTTATCTATAAATGGAGGTGAGAATCATCCTGCTTTCTGACTATCGTGAGAATTTAGAGGGACTCTGAGTGCAAACACTCAGTGGAGAGGCCAGCCCTTGGTAAGCTCGTGGCAGCTACTCCGAAGATATTTAGGTCACTCGGGGCTTTATCGCCCACTCTAGAGCAGCTAGTGACAGGAGCAGAACAACAGGAAGGTGAGGGGGGCTGTGTGCTGAGGTGCTCCTGAGATGCGTGCAGTGGCAGAACTCTGGTTCCCCTCTGGTGTCAGGAGGGACAGGCATTATGGAGAAAAGCGATGGTGGTGCTGGTCATGGTGCCGGTGCTGGCCGTGTGGCGGTGGTGCTGGCGGTGGTGGAGGTGGCCACAATGATGGCGATGGTGGCTGTAGTGATGGTGGCGAACGGGAGTAATTTAAATGTAGTGCAGCTACAGAAACTGAACGGGAAGAAACTCAAAGGGAAGGCAATATTGTGTAAAGAGCTAAAGAAAGTAAGACAATAGCCCCCCGGAATAAAGCAAGGAGCCATGGAAAGTGCCGAGAGCACCAGGGCAAGGGCCTGCTGCTGGGGACAGTGGTGGCCCCTGAGTCTGCTCAGGGTGAGGCAGAGGAAGCAGCAGGGTCGCAGCAGCTTGGCCAAACAAGGAGTGGGTGGTGTAAGCCAAAGCCAAGGAAAGGACGAGAAGGGGGTGGAGCTAATCTGCACTTGTGTGGTGGATGAAGGGGCAAGTGGGGGTGGAGGCAGGTGGGAGAGGTTTGAAGGAATCAGGAAGGGTCCCTGGAGAGAAGTGCTCAGCTCCAGAAAGTGTTCTGGAGCTGAAGGGATACACTTGGCGTGGAATGAATGTGGACGTGAGGGTGCGGGCCGTCCAGAGGAATTCTCCTATTCGCCCTGAGCTGGGAATCGGGGCTTTGAACCTGCTAGGGGCTCCCCCAGAGCATGACTCGCTGTTCCAGGGCCTGGAGATGGTACAGGGGCCGAGGGATGCGGAAGTGCACAGGAGCAGGTACCAGGAGCTTTATGGAAGTGGCGCAGCCCTGAGTCCTGCACAGGGTGGGACGGGTACCACTAGACAGGGCTGCAGGGAGCCGACACCCGTGGCTGACTCTGGCAGGGGAGCAGGGAGAACGGGTTCCAAAGCGTTCACTGACACAGCAGGGCAGGCAGAGGGAGAGGTCCTTCACCGTCAGCATTTGTGCATCGGGTAGATGTATGGAGCTCTGGAGAGAACAGGCAAAGAAAGTTGGGCACCAGGGCAAGCTCAACTGTAAATGAGAGGGACCCCATGGCTGAAATGGACCTCACCTTGCTGGTGCGGGCCTGGTGTCACGGTGAAGCTGGTCCTAGGACAGCAGAAGTGAATGATCCCTGCTGAATGGCCCTCCATGCTAGGAGAGAAGGGGCTGGAAAGGATGCCTGGCTTCCAGAGGGCCAACTCTGGTGCTTGATCCGAGAGCCTGGGAGTGCCTGGAATCTGGGCAGCATGGATTTGGGAAGGTCTCACAGGTAATGGTAAGGAAGGTGGAATGGTAAGGAAGGGGTGGAAGAAGAAAAGGAAGACCTGAAGACCTGAAGGTGGGAAAGGGTCAGGTGAAGACAATGGGAAGTCTTTGTTCCCTCGTGCTTCTCTGCAGCCCAATGGATGTCCCCTGTGCCCCATCTGGAGCGAGAACAGTGCCAACCACATGGGGTGGTACCCCACAGGGTGGCTGCTGTATCCCTCTTCCTCAGTACCCCCAGACCTGAGGCTAGGCCTCGAGGAGCCTCCCCCACCACACAATCCTTCTCCTTCATCCTCCACGGGTCCTGGACATTTCTCCATCAGGAACCGTCCCACCCTGGGTCTCTTGGCAGAGGCTGGAGGTGTTTTATTGTTTGCCAAAGTAGGACATGGGATGTGTGTGGATGCCAAGAATTCTTCTAAATATCTGGGGAAGCACAGCACAACCC
This sequence comes from Ctenomys sociabilis, assembly GCA_004027165.1. Classification (NCBI taxonomy): domain Eukaryota; kingdom Metazoa; phylum Chordata; class Mammalia; order Rodentia; family Ctenomyidae; genus Ctenomys; species Ctenomys sociabilis. Next base: position 19,082 of record PVKA01009754.1, on the reverse strand, counting down.
CTACCATGCAAAAGTGCCTGGACCCAAGCATGGATGAGAAGATGGGGGAGCCTGGATGAGGGGCTGCTCCAGATCCCGGTGGGGTGTTGAGTGGGAGCACATGAACATCGCTGTCTGGTGGTCCCTGGGAACAGGGGAAAGGCCTAGCACTGTCACATGTGCAGCATTCCCTGGAACTCTCCTTCCCCTGCAAGAAGACCTGGCCACAGTCCCGTGAAACAGGGAAGAAATAGGAGGCTATCTATGGCCCTGGAAGGGCAAGATGTGTCTCATCCAGAGCTCATCCTCTTGGAGCCCCTGTTCTCCTTGGGCTGAGATGCCTACAGGGGGACAGGAGGTATACTAATTTGCCCAGAGTGTAGAGGCTGTTCCAACTGCACTGATAGTAATCTAGTGGTTATAGAAGATTGGTTTCCCAAGGACTTGGAAAAGATCTTCAGGTGCCTACGGGACATGAGGAAGGCTCCAGCTGACATAATGCAGGTTGCAGCCTGTGACAGATTGGACCATAGCATTCCCCAAAGAAACCCACAGAAGGGAAGGCAGCCCAGCCAACAGCCTCAGTGCAGCCCTGTGGCTTTGTGTCAAGGTCCCAGCTAAGCTTTGCCTGAACTCCTGACCCATAGGCACCATGAGAGAAAAGAGTGCCCTGTTAAAAGCCACTAAGTTTGTGATGATTTGCTATGCAACAATGGAAAATACTGTTAGTAATAATAATTAATACAAATGTTGCACTGCAGCATCAATTACCAGAGTCCTTGTTATACCATCTACCATGCATCCATCCATGCATCCATCCATGGGTCCATGCATGCATCCATCCACCCACCCCCCACTTGTCCATCCATCCATCCATCCACCCACCCACCCATTTGTCCATCCACCCACCCCCCACTTGTCCATCCATCCATCCATCCATCCATCCACCCACCCACCCACTTGTCCATCCACCCACCCACCCACTTGTCCATCCATCCATCCATCCACTCACCCTTCCATCCATTCTGTAGGATGAGTTATTACAGAGAAGCACAGTATCTTACAGGAATGTGGTGCTTTGACCAGCTCATTTGAAATCTGAGAATGTGTAGCTCTATTTTGGATTTTCTTTTATTTGCACACTCATTAATGAATAGTAAATGCAGGCTGACTTGGAGAAGGCATTGAGAGTATTGCTATTTAAATATGCTCTAAGGAAAACAGTGTGTGTATGTGAGTGTGTGTGTATATGTGTGTGTGTGCATGATTGTGTGTGTGTGTGTGTGTGTGTGTGTGTGTGCGCGCATGAGTGTATGTGTGGGTATGGTGTTTATCTGTGAAGCTAGGCAAGGGCAAATTGGAAAAGACATGCTGTATTGTCCTCCCTCCTTCCCATCCGCATATTCTCAACCCTGAGAGGCTCTGGGTGGCCAGGGAGGGAGGCAGCAGGAAGCTTCTAGATGAATCCAGCTCTCCAGTTGGCCATTAGCAGAGGAACCAGACACAGATGTCAAATACCTACTGGTGAGTGCGAGACTGTTTAGGTACAATTTAGCAGAAACGAGTCATCCTACAGACATAAACATTTTAATCAGAGTGACAATTTATTCAAACAATTTGACAATGCTTACACATGCTGAGCAGATGGGCTGGGGTGGGGGCCCAGCAAGTGAGCTGGTGGAAGAGAGAGCCCCACTCTGCAGGGATTGACTGGTCTGCTTGGGGAGCAAAGTGGAGATAAGAGGCTCCTTGCCCCCTCTCAGGTGGTTCTCTAATGACCCCAGATCCCCATCCAAAGGCATCTGCCTGTACTTCAGATGCCTTTTATGTCCCCAACTGCTGAGGACTGGAAAGAAATGCCAGAGAGGGGGGCCATTCATGCACACATTCAGGGAAAGTTTGCTGACTGCCTGTGAATGGGCAGGCGTTGTGCTAGATGCTGAGGGGTGTGTGTGTGTGTGTGTGTGTGTGTGTGTGTCCATTACTGATATCTTTAGGCTTCTGGATTTGGAGTCTATAGCTGCCTGAGGGTAGCCCAAGCCAGCCTCCAAGATGAGGACTTGGTACAGTTTGTTGGCGAGGTATTTCTAGGAGGCTTCTGAAGGGGGCCTGAAGAAGAGATGGAATGAGGCCCAGGGTGCTCTACCAAGCCAAGTGTGAGACTGCTGCCCTTGAAGGCAACTTCACTTTGGACCTGGGAGGAGTGGGAGAGAAGCCTTGGTGGCCTTTGGAGTGGCAGGAAGTCTGGAGATGACTCCACGCCCAGACGATTCCCTCCTCACTGAGTGGAAGGCCCTGGGTGAGAACCTAGAGCAGAGGCCACCTGGTGTCCAAAATGTAGAATGAGAAAATAATAGTGATGAGCCCTGTGTGAAGCCACCAAATCTGGACCCACTTGTTACACAGCAGTAGATAGCTGGAACATGCTTTGTTACCAGGAAGGAAAAACCACTGCTACGGGGTGTTGGGGCCATTTGTGGGCAGAAACTGGCAGGGCTCAGAGGAAGCCAGTGTTGCTGAAAGCCTTCCAAGGCTTTGAGGACATTTCTCAAAGGGTGTAAATAACAGAAGAAAATACTACTGGAATGGAAAGAAAGGGCTTCCTGTCTTACCCCATCAGAAAGTCTGGCTGTGGCATCACCTGCAGTGACATAGCCTGTCTTCCCAGCACTTTAGAAGCCTGAGGCAGAGGACTGGAATTTCAAGCCCAAGCTGCTTAGGCAACTTGGTGACTTAATGAGTGTTATGGTTTGTGTGTGTTAGTCCCCCAAAGCCTCATACAGCCGTGGGGCAGACTTCTGGAGTTTGTGATTAACTCACAATCTGCTAGGATTATGAGTGTGAATGCTGCTGGGATTATGGGTATGAGTGCTCCTTCCAGCCTGAAGTGGAGAGCCTGAACGCAATTTAAGGGAGACAGACTTGCTCTCTGTAGCTGTTGTTGCCGCTACTCCTCCCGTTTGTTCTCTTGCTCATTGCTACCACCGTAAAAGGATGCTCTCTGCCATGGGCCACTCTGCCTTGGAGCCAGCTGAGTATGGACTGAAACCTTCACTAACTGTGCTTCCCTGCCTTCATTTTGGCTGTTGGGTATCTGTCCCAGCAATGAGAGAAGAGTAATGGACAATGAGACAGTGTGCCCTGCCTTGAAAGGCACATGGCATCGCCTCTGCCACTCTCAGTTCGCAGAAGCAGCTTCCGGAGCAAGGCACAATAGGAGCGCGTGCTTTCCAGTGTTTTGGACACCTGAGCCTCCTGACTGCTACTGACCTGTAGGAAAAAGCCCATGCCACAGGAGGAGCCAGGTGTATGCATTTCGGTCGATGGCCTCAGACTGAGGGCCCAGCTACAATGAGCCTGGCCCACCACTGTCTGATCACAACCACCTAGAAGACTCTGAGTGAAAACCAGCTGGGAGGGCCAGGTCTCAGGCTGGCGACAATACTGCGAAGGTTGTGCTTTCCATGCCGTTAGATGTTGGGATGCTTCATCACAGAGCAGCTGATATTAGGGCAACTGTGTGTTTCTGTAAAGTCTGCTGCACTGTTGCGGGACGCCCTTTCGTGATGAAGCCTAGCTCCCTTCCCCTCCCATGCTCTGGACTCAGGAGCTCCATTGCTGATGCCTGAGGATGAAGACAGTGCCACCTGCTTCCCGCACGCACTGCTTGCTCTGGAGGAAAATACGCAGCCACGCTGTGAGGAGAACTAAGAGCTCCCTCCTCTTCACATGAAGAGGAACTTTGAAGAAATTTCTTTGGGCCCAGCTAGGCATCCTGCCTGGAAAGCCCACGTCAGACGCACCCTGCCAGACATCCTCACACTCTCAGCCTGCAGGGAAGGGAGGCGGTGTTTGTGGGCTGACATAGCAGTAGATGACAGTGCCCATCTCCCGTCCATCCCAAGCCATCTTGCGATGGACAGAAAATCCACTTCACCCTCCTCCTCCAGATGAGGAGCTGATGAAGTCATTGCTTTGTGGTCCCACAGCTGGGATTTGACTGCAAATCTCCCCCAGCTAGAGTCCGACCTAGCCCCACGATACGCACCTTCTCTGCTCTGTCCATCCCAGGATTTGGCATCTAGTTGAAGAGGGGAAGAGGTAGGTGACCTTGAACGAGGTGCACAGTCATGTCTGCCTGCTTGTCTTTCTCTGCATGGCAGATTCATTGGGAAATGGCTCTGGGTAACTCCGGGGTCCCACAGGGCGTGGGCACATGGCCTGCAGCCACGCTAGACAGCTCAGCCCTGTCCTCTGGGCAGCATGAGCTGCGTCCTCTCCTCCTGTCTCAGAGTTCTGAGCGTAGATTCTTTCCAATTTACTCTAAATATAACCTCCTGTTACTCACTTCCCCTCCCCTGCAAGCTGAATGGTTCTACAATTTAATTTAATCACCCACTGAGTTTCCAAAATTAATTTCCTGTTGGAAATAAATATTGTACTATGAATTATAAATCAGACCAGGCAATAATTTACAGACAACCTGTAAATTAAAATTTTGACTGTTGTTCTCTGTAACAAATAGAAGAAGGAGCAGTTTACTGGGCTGAGGATTGAGTACTGCAGCCACTTAGGGGAAGGACAGCGCCGAGGGGCGGTGTCACCCCACGGGGGCCCTGGCTGGCTGGGGTGGTTTCCCTATGGCTGCTTCTGTTCCACAAGATGCAGTCAGCCCGCTTGTGAAAGGCGCCAAAGCACCAGCAACAGGGGGACAGCCATGGCAAAGAGGCCCTGGGCCCAAGACGGGGGCCTCCTGCCCACAGCCTACATGAAGAGGTAGCTGTGAGTGTGAGTTGAGGCCGAGATTCACGCTGCATGGGTCAGCTGAGGGTAGCTACCACCCCTTAGTGCGTGGGTGCTTTTGTGATCTGCCCAGAAGCCCTACAAGCCTGGCTTCACCCTTAGTCCCACTTGTACCTGTTGCCCCTCCACCAGGAGTGGGAGAGCCCTTCAGAAGTGTGACGTCCCAGGTGGAAACCCACTGTGCCCACACCTCCAGGATGGCCCATGCCTTCAGAACAGGCATGACGGCACGCCTGTCCCTGATGGCCAGGCAAAGGAAAGAGGACCCTGATGGAGGGAAGTGGCTTGTAGGCTTTGATCAGGACAGCAGCGGCCTTGCTGGCTGGGGTTTGAGGCTGGGTTCAGAAGCTCCTGGGTTCAGAAGGTGACATTGAAGCATTTCTTTGGGGAAAAAAATTCACCAACTCACAATACAAAGATCCAAGCTCTGCTTCATGGCCACCTGACAGTGTACATTGCCTGAAAGCTGAGCCGTCCAAAGTGGGAGGCTCCCTGGGAAAGGAGACAGGCTGGCCGCTTGCCCCCAAGCAGCTCCCTGGGCAGGAGGAGCCAGGGAATCAACAGTGACCCTGTGCAGCATGCCCTGCGTCTAATAGGGCCTGGGGTAGCGTTGGTGGTCCAGAGGCTGTTCCTGGCTCTTCCAGCCTCCTGTGATGCCATGAACCTGAGGGCACCATTATCACTGCTCATCTTGCACATGGGAGGTCAGACATGAGGGACTTGGCCCGGCACAGGCTGCAGAGTTGGCTGTGACAAGCTCAGGCCTGGCCGGGCCCATGGTGCAACTGTTGCAGCCCCTCTTGTTTCCCTAGTGCTGAGTACGGGGTTGAATAGGCTTGGTAGTCTGGCTGCACTCAGAAGCAGCTCAGGGCAGCTGTGAATGCTCAGCACACCCCAGCTGGGCCTGCTTTCCTTCCAGAACCCCTGTACATCGGCTATTCTTTTCTTGAGCAGGTCCAGCAGCCCAGAGCAAGCTACCTAAGACATAAAGGAAAGCACCTGGCTCAACTTCACTGGAGTTTTGGAAGGAATAGTTGCAGGTATGGCTGTGTCCAGGGGCTTAAGCTTTGTCTCTGGATTCTCTCTAGCTCGCATAGCTGAATGGCTTATAGCAAAAAGGCTGCCTCAGCTCATAGGGGAAGGCAGCCCAGCTCTCCCCCAGGGGTGTCTTGGAAGCTTCCAACCTGAAAGGAAAAGTCCATCTGCGTCCAGCACCAGACATGGTCACTTTAGGGAAGAGCCCCTTGATGGTCTGGTAGGGGTCACCTGTCACACTTGGGCCCAATGCTGTGACCAGTCTCCAGCTGAAGAGAGGAACTGAGATTTGGGGTCAGAATGTCACCCTGTGCCTGCCTCACTGTCCCCCAAGGGCTGTACGAGCGTGGCCCAGGCCAGGTCTTCGAGGTCTTGGATGGAAGCTCTTCTTAGGGAGAGGACCCTAAGCTAAAAGCATCTGTCCAGGTCCTGCCCTACCTGCCTTGTTTCCCTGGCCAGTGGGGCTATCAGTGGAGGTCTGTGGGATGCTTGCTGGCATGGGAGAGGAGGACAAAATCCCACAAGACTGGCCTGCCTTCTGGGTTAGCATTCAAGCACAGTAAAGTCTCTATCTCCTGAAGGAGCCTTTTATTGGGTCACATGATGACCATCTAACCGGGGGTAATGACATAAACCCCTGGGCAAGCCTCACTTGAAGTACAAAGAGTGATCAGGACCACAGAATCCCATTCCCAACCCTACATGGGTGGCAGATGACCTGGCCCACCATGGCCCTGTTCCTCATCTCAGGTGACTAGGCTCAAAATGGTCCTTCCTTGAACCACTGCTTTTGGAGCTAGAAAGGATGAGATCTTTTGTTTTGTTCCGGGAACAGAAGTACGAAGGAAACAGAATCCAGAAAACAGAGCTCGAGTCCCTGGGCCCAGCTCATCCCTGGATTCAGTAAGTTCCTGTTGTTTAGCTGTTTTGATTTGGGCTCCAGGACTGCAGCAGCGAGCTTGACTGATATAGGATCAGTGGATGGGCAGCCTGTCCCTGGAACCCCACATCCCTTTCTTCCTCTTCCACAGGCTCATGTTGCTCCCTGCGTGACGGTGGGGCCTCGGCAAGCCCCGTGCTGGCCCCCCTTGCAGCCCGTCCGAGCGGGCCTCCCGAAGCCCTTGTTACTCCTTCCACACGTTCACACAGTGCAGCTGTGCTCAGCATCCAACCTGTCAAATGAAAGAATCATTCAGAAAATGCAGAAGAAACGGACAAATCCCTACACATATATGAATTACCAAAGCTGACTCAAGAAGGCATAAAAATCCTACAGAAACCAATATCAATCAGTGAAATCAAAGATGCAGTTTAAAAGCCACCAACAAAGTAAAGCCCAGGCCCTGATGGATTCACTGCAGAATTCTACAATATTTTTTTAAATGTATTTGTTACAGGGTCTCACTATGCAGCTTGATTCACAGTTATCCTCCTGTTTTGTCAGCTTCCCCTGTGCTGGAATACAGGCATATGCCACCAGGCCCAGACTTGATAGCCAGCTCAGTGTACCCAGGGGTGGGACCAGCTTGATATGTGGTGCTGGGGCTTAAACCCTGGTCCCTGCACCTACCTAAGCAGGCACCTCGTCTGCTAAGCTATCTCACTGGCCCAACTCTGCACAACATTTAGAGAAGAGCTAATACCACCATTTCTCAAACTCTTTAATGAAATTGAAAGGGAAGCAGTACTCCCAAATTTATTCCTGGAAGCAAACATTACCCTGATACCAAAACCACAGGACCAACTAAGAAAGAGAACTACAAGCCAATCTCTCTAGAGAACATAGATGCAAAAATCCTCAAAAAGATACGGGCAAACAGGATGCAGCAAATCATTAAAAAGATTACATGCTATGACCAAGTGGAATTCATCCCAGAGATGTGGGGATGGTTCAACACACATAAACCAATAAATGTAATATACAGTAATAACAGGGCCAAGGACAAAAAAAACATACGACCATCCCAATACATGCAGAAAATGCTTTTGACAAAACCTATCACCCATTCATGATAAAAGCCCAACACAAAATCAGAATAGGTGGTCTTTATCTCAATTTTGATAAACACCATCTACGACAAACCAACAGCCAACATCACACTAAATGACAAAAATTAAAAGCTTTCACTCTTAAACCAGACAAGGACGTCCACTGTCTCCACTCACATTCAACACAGTCCTGGAAACTAGTCAGAAAAGTCAGACAAAGGAAGACAGAAAAGGAATAAGAAGAAGAAAGGAAGGCATTAAATTATCATTATTTGTGGATGATATGATATTCTACGTAGAAGACCCCCAAAATTCCACTAAAATCTGCTAGCTTTGGGCAGTTAGTCATGTATCTGAGATTATTCTGGAATACCTGCCAACATGAGGCTGGCAACAAGCACCGTTTATTATCTTACGACAGCGGAGAGGAACTGTGCCCACAGACAAAGGCTGGGGCAGGTCTCCCCAGGGCCAGCAGGCTGACAGAGCTGAAGGTGGGTGGGATGGGGTGCGGGGAGAAGCAGGAAGGCACTGGACGCCCCATGTCCAGAGGAAGCGCAGGGTGTGGAGGCCCCTGAGTGTGCGGGGAACTTTCCATACTATCACTGCCTGGTTCCCTGTGCACTTGAGGATGAGCTAGGAGGAGGAGACAAGCGAGGCACATCTCAGAACAGTGACCTGGGAACAGAACGCCATTTTCTTATTCATGCTGTGAATTTAACATAAATTCATGGTAATTCATAGTGTTTTGAACTAAATAACAAAAAGCCTTTTATACTTTAAAGACGTTTTTTAAGAATTCAGATTTAAGCATGTATATCTTTCTTGTAAGGTTTAAATAGGAGTTTTAGAAAATTTTACTCTATTAGCCTCATGGAGTAGTGTACCTTCATTTTCTTTCATTTACTGGAATAGGTTCTCTAGAACATATTCTAAACTAGGTACCTTCTCACCTTCAGTGCTGTCATTTTAGCTTCCACTCAACACCTTCTGATCTATGGCCTGTTTACATGGGAGGGCAGACATTCACGAACATGCTGTAGGGGGATTAGAGCGCTGCCTAGGGAAGTTACCTTCTATTTGCAGCTTTCCTTTTCAACTTGAGTACCGCAAAGAAATACCGTAACTCTGGGAAGAAATGCATTCTGTTGCTGCTACAACTTCCTCTCCTTGGGGCTGTGGAGCCCTCCCTCACGGTCTGGACCTCTTCTATGTTGTCTCTCATGGAAACCACCATGCAGAGTTGAGAATTTTGTGAATACACCATCTTCCTTTCTATTATGCTAACAAATTACTTCAGTTATACAACTGAGTGTTTGCTGCCCAGATTTACAAGGCTTTCACTTTTGAAGGATCAATTTTGCCTTTACTGAATTTAAAACAGAGCAAGTCTTAGCTATCCTTTCCTTCTATATTTTTAAAAATAAAATATTTATAGTCTTTTCAGGTGAAAAAGCTACTAGATTTAATAAAAAAAAAGTTTAGTAGCATAGGCAGGATACAAAGTCAACACTCAAAATTCAGTAGCATTTCTGTACACTAATAACATATTCACTGAGAGAAACTAAAGAAATAACACCTTTCACAATAGGGTCCCCCAAAATGGAATATCTAGGTATCACTCCAATGGAGGATGCAGAAGACAGCTACATTGTAAACTACAGTACTCTGAAAAGAGATTGAAGGGGGATATCAGGAAATAGAAAGATACCCCTTACTCTTGGGTAGGTAGAACCATTATAGAGAAAATGGCCATACTTCTAAAACTGTTATACAGATTTAATGCAATCCCAAATCAAAATTCCAACAGTGTATCTCACAGAATTAGGAAAAGCAATCTCAAAATTTATTTGGAATCAGAAGAGACCTAGAATAGCAAAGGCAATTCTGGGCAACAAAGGCAAGCAAAGGGGCACCACGAACCATGGCTTGAATTATATTATAAAGCTACTGTAATAAAAACAGTATGGTACTGGCAAAAAAAAAACCCTGAAGAACAATGGAATACATTAGAAGATATAGAAACAATTTCCAATTTACTCAGCTATCTTATTTTTCACAAAAGTACCAAACGTATTCACTGGAAGAAGAATAGCCTCTTTAATAAATGGTTCTGGAAAAACTGACTCTGGACATGCTGAAGATTAAAATTAGACTCATATCTTTCACTGTGTACTAAACTACACTTGAAATGGATCACAGATCTAAATATTAAAACAGAAACATCAAATCTGCTGGAAGATAGATGAAATAAAAATAGATAAAACTCTTGAAGACATTAGTGTAGCCAAAGACTTTACCACTATTGCATAGAAACAAGCACAAAAACAACTAACTAAGATCTCATCTTATTAAAAATCTCTTGCACAGCAAGAAAAGCCACCAGCCATGTAAAGAAACAAGCCACAGAGTGGGACAAAATGCTTCCCAGCTGTTCTCAGACAAAAGATTACTATGGAGATCATATAAAGAACTCAAAAAACAAAAATCAAGCCTCTTAAAGACCAAACCCCAAACGGGACATCTGAGATGAATACACACTCCTTAGATGAAGAAATGTGAATAGCAAATAAATATATGAAAATTTTTCAATACCACTGGTCATTTGAGAGTTGTAAATTAAAATAACAGAGATTCCACAACCCCAGAAAAAATGACTGTTATCAAGAAATTGACCAATAACAAATTCTGGAGGGGCTGTGGGGTAAAACAGAACCTTTCCCCATTGTTGGAGGGAGTGCAGACTGTACAACCACTGTGGAAATCAGTGTGGAGGTTCCTCAAAAAACTAGCATCGGGCTGGCCAAATAGCTCAGTGGATTACAGCTCCCGCTTGGGGTTCGATCCCCTGGCCTCCATGCTGGCCCCACCCCCGGGGTGTGCTGCGATGGCAATGGAGACTGGGTGTGGTAGCATGTGCCTACAATCCCAGCTCTTGGGAGGCTGTAAACAGGCAAATCACTATGAGTCTGATCTAGTAGTGAGACCGTGAACACCGTGTAGACCCTTCCCTAAAAATACCAAAAAAAAAAAAAAAGAAAACCACCACTAGGATTGGACCCAGCTATTCCTCTTCTGGGAGTCTTCCCAGAAGAGTTAAAAACATTACACCACAGTGACATATGTGCACCCATGTTTACAGCACCACAATCTGCAATAGCTAAATCTTGGAAACAACCCAAAAGCTCATCAGCAGAGAAGTGAATAAAAAAGTGTGATCTTTTTGTATAATGGAGTACTACTCAGTCATAAAGAAGGATAAACTGAAGATCTTTACCTGGATGCAACTTGAGACTACACTCTTAAGTGAAATAAACAAACCATACTCACATGTGCAAACATCATACTGTTTCCCTAGTATGAGAAGCTGAAGGGATAAACGAAATCCAAGATGTACAATAGATGTTGAAAATGTTCAAAAGGAAAGAAAACCTGGGAAACTGGGATGGTGGAAAGGAGAAAAGCAGGAAGGAGAGAAATATCTATCTGTCTATCTATCTATCTATCTATCTATCTATCTATTTAATAGTTAAAATATTTATACTACTAATTACACTTAGTTCACTGAAAAGAAAGGCTTGGGCTAATATTGTTTAGACAATTACATGCCAACATCTTGGACACTGAGTAACTTATTTAAAGATATCAATACACAGCATATGAACCATTGCTGCTCTCCTTATTTTGTTTTGAAATTTTGTTTTATTTTTTCTCTTTAAAATACAATTTTTTAAAAGAAGAATCATTCAGAACTGTCACAGAGAATCAGCACAGTCCCCGGAGATGTGGCAGGCTGGGCCCAGAACAGCTGGGCAGAACACCTGGCTTTCCTCTTTGCCCTGGAGTTTTCACTGCATAAATTCCCCTTTCTTTGCTTCTTTCATCTGGCCCAGGCCTGGTCTCCTGGGGACACAGAGGACCAAAGCAAATATTTACCTGAGGCATGCTTGGCTCCAGTCGAGTTTAAGCGCCTTTTAAAAATGTACAAGTGGAAACTTCCAGAGGCCTGGGTCAGAGCCTTCTAGCTTGATCTTGGGACGTTGGCAAAACAGCAAAGGACTTCGGAGGTGTGAGTGGGTGGGCGGTGCTCCGAGTGCCGAGGCAGTGGGCAGTGGCTGGGGCTGTGACCTCAGGTGCTGGCCAGTGGCTGGTGAGGCTGAAAGGAACAGTAACAGGGTGACCAAGGAAGGTTGGAAGAGCATCAGACTCTGGCTCTTAGTGGGTGGGGCTTCCAGCAAATGAGTTGAGACCCTCTACTGTTGATGGAAGCTTTGTGCAAATCTGGAAAATGCCACACTTGCAAATTTGAGAGTGGTCATTAGGAAACCCCCTCCATGTTGTGGCAAAATATGCGTAAGACACAATTTATCTTTTCAGTGTTCAGCTTAGGTACACAGGGTTCATATTCATACTGCTATGCAACCACCACCACCGTCCATTTCTAGAAGTTTCCATGGTCCCAAACTGAAATCCTGCCCACCCTGGGTACCACTTCCCCAGCCCTTGGCCTCAGCTCCTGGTCTCCTCTGTTCTACTTTCTGTCTCTGTGACTCTGCAGGCTCTAGGAACCTTCACTATGTGGAATTACACAGCACCTATCCCTTTGAACTGATGTCCTTGGCTCAACATAGCTGTTCTCAGCGCCAAGGTCAGCAGGCAGTGGCAGGTCCATCTCCCTCAGTCCAAATCAGAAGATCTGCAGTTTCCCAAATCTTCCCAAAACATGCCTGGACCCTATGGACACTTTCTATGATCCTAAGAGCCCACAAAGTGAATAGCTCATTAGGGGACCACGCATGCATGGTCCCAGGTCATTAGGAGCACAAATGACTGCTTTCTTGAATGACAAGCATTTGGACCCAGCAACATGACAGATCTCTGTGTAGATGGCAAAGAACAGGCTCTGAGCTTCTTGGGAGAGATTCCTGGCAGCTCCTTACACAAGCACACACCAGGATTTAAGTAACAGCAGGAAAGCTTTCCAGCTTTCTAACCTGCCTGGCATGTTGAGTCTGTTTTCAAGCTGCCCTCACCTTCCTGGAGCTTCCCATCTGCCCAGGTCCCTGGATCTTTCCTCAGTTTCATGCTGTTTTGCTTTAAACCCTGGCTTCCTGAGCCTCACACAGCATCCTGCATGTAGCCAGCTGACGGCACCATGAGGGAGCTGGAGTGGAACTGACTGAATCTCTGAGGGCGTGAAGGCTGTCCCAGGTGGAGCTGCTGAGGGCCGCCGGCTCCACAGGCACAGCTGGCTGCCCTGCCCTCGGCCTTTCCACACCATGCTCCTGGCTTGCCTCCTTTCCTGCTTGTCCCTGTATGTTTGCATCCCTCTACTCTTTTAAGCAGCCAGCCACTTACTTGGGGCTCACTCTCACTTATTATGATTAACAGAACCAACTGCATCTGCAAGCCCCACATTTCCCATTAAGGTCCCATCTGAGGTCCTGTTAACCATGCGCTCTGGGGGATGCTGTCCATCCTTGATGGGCTCTGCTGCCCAGGGCTCGGTAGACCTCATGCCATCCTCTCCTCCTGCCCGCCTCAGGAGGAAGGGACTGTGTGTATCCTCCCAGTCCAGATGAGGCAGTGATGCAGTGAGCTGGGATTCCTCGGGACGTGTGACCACCTCGCCTTTGCTGCATGCATCTGATAGTCAAAGAGGGCATGTGCGGCAAAGCTTGGCTTCCCTTTTCTCTCCAAGGGCTTCAAGCAGAAGCAGACAGAACAGCCCTGAGCCGGTCTCCAAACTCCCTGTGTTCACACGCTGCACAGCCGGGAGCAACGTCTAGCATACTAAGCAGATGCTGGGCAGACCTGTGGGAAGGCTGACAGGAAGGCGGGAATTCTCGGCTGATTTCCAAGTTGGTGTCAATGGGGAGGGCAGAGCTGACAGCTTCCAGCGGAAGATGTTTCTTAGGGTTCCAAAGCTGGCCCAGCTGTGCCAACACCCCACCCTGACCGGCAGCTTCCGGGTTTATACCCCTGACCAGGGAGAGCTCGCTCCTTCTCAAACATGCGGCAGCCTCATCTCACCCTGGCCCAGACCTTCAACTTTCCTGGGGATGTGGTGACTATTTGCTGCTCACAGCAGTCAAGTACTCAGCTCCATGGCATCCCTCCTGGGGTGGTGTGCATGATGGGCTCCTTCCGAGCTGTACTGAAGATGGAGTGGGGGGACCTGGGGAGAGGCTGGGTCTTCTGTGGTTTTGGAAGTGTGGCTGGTGTGTTCACTTGTGCCCAGAAGAGCATGGTGTGTGTGTGGGTGTGTGGGTGTGTGTGTGTGTGTGTGTGTGTGTGTGTGTGTATGCATAACAGCCCACACTGCAAGGGTTAAACAGGCTGATCCTGGGCTTTTCAATGATATTTTCAGGTCCATAGTCAAAATGGAATCCATTCCTGCTGCTCCCTTTTAAGCACCTACTCTGTTTCTCAAATACGAGTCTCACCTTGCCTGTAAACTCTAGTTTCAAGCAGTCCTTGTTAGAAACAAAGGGCTAGGCCCCAGCTGCCCAACTCCCACTCAGCAGGTTCCCCCACAGGGCCCAGGGTCCACCTTGGTCCATGGCTCCCTAGAGGCCCTCTCCAGGCAGCGCTGTGCTGCCCTGACAGAGCCTGTGCAGCCGAGGCTCGGGCACCCAGCGCTGCAGCAATCACACGCCACTGGAGGGCTTTAGGGGACGGCCAAGGCCGTGGCTTCCAATTGTGGGCGGCTTGTTGGGCACTAGGTGATTGTAGATTTTAGAGCATTGATCCATATAGTGCAAAATTCATCCCCTTTTGAAATTTTAGAACCATGTACAGGGGAAATCTTTCATCTGCCACCAAGAGGCCCTAGTGGGTTTCAAGCCTGGGGACCCAGTCGTCCTCCAGGAGCCCCACCTCCGAACATGCTGGCCTGAGAGGCACGTCCCGTCCTACCACGACAGACGGTGATAGCAAGTTTCCTCTTAAATATAACTGTGTAATTGAGGTTATTTTAGGGAGAAACACCACAGCAACAGAGTTCTGGAGCAGGTGACAGGCAAGGCCAGAGTGACAGTGATGAGCCAGTAATGACTGAAGTTTGGCAGATGTGAATATAGCTGAAGCTTTGAGTTTGGACCATGAGAAAACCCAGGCCAAGAAGAGGCAAGGACGGGCAGCTGCGGGTGGTGGCCTCTGCTGTCACCCCCAGTCCCGCTGGGACATCCACAGAGCTGCCCAAGCACAGTGGCTGTTTTTCCCTTGAACCTGAGGCCTGAGCTCCCTGGGGAGGCGTGTGTGTCAGGACACCAACATCTTTAAAACAGATGGCACAAAAGTGGCAAGAGTGACCTCAGCCCAGCATGTGGTGGCCGTGGGGAGCAGAGGGCTGTAAAAATTAATTGCCCTCTCTTCGGTGACCTGCTGTAGCCATCTTCGAGGGGCTCACCCAAAAGGCAGAGGGAAAGGAAAACATTCCTGGGGGCTGACATAGTGGATCAACGGTGACTTCACCCGGCAACGGGGCTTGTTATTCGCAGCCCAACTTCACTGTGTTCCTAAGCGTCCCCACTGGGCTGCCGGAGCAAATTCTGCCAGGAAATGAGGACCGCAGCGAGCAGAGATGGAAGGCTGTCCCCAGTGTCTGCCAAGCACTGGCTCCAGGGGAGAGGGGCACTTCCGGCTCTCTCCACCACTGGAGGATTCTTCCTCTTGGTCCTACAGAGGACTGTTTTTCCTCTTAGACCAAACAGAAGAAAACATGGAGCTTTCGAGGCTCTTTCTCCAGCTCCTTGCCCTCAGAGTGACACTGCCACTTCCAGCTCTAGGGTAGAGGAGCTGTCAAGAAGCCAGAGCTTCTCTACCACTTTTGTAGGCAAAAGCCAGCACCCGAGGGAAGAGTCCCCATGACGCGGTCAGTCTCAGCGATGAGAGGCTCTGGCAGAATCAAGGTGACCCAGAATTCAGGGCAATGGAGACTTCTGGTACAGGTACTCTCTATCTCGAAAGGCAAGGGGACAAGATTCCCTCCAGTCTGGAAAGGCTGAGGGAGGAGGATCACAAACTCTCCCAGCCTGGATAACTTCCTGAAACCCTGACTCAGAATAAATTAAACACACAAATAAATAGGCCTGGGGGTAGAGCTCAGCACAAGGTCCTGGATTCACTGCCCGGCACCACCAAAGCAAAAACAAAACAAAAAAGGCAATCAGATAAGCTAAACTTAGAGCCAGCAAGCTTTTAAACAGATGCTCCCCAAATGACCAAGTGGCCACGTGTAGAGCTCAGAAGGATCTGACCAGCACTTCACAAAATGAAGGTCAAGGTTTATTCTGCTTTTGGTTGCTTGCTAGGCCTTGCAGGCCCAAGTAAAGAGTCCTGGTATTTAGCAAAAAAAAGTCATAAGTCCTATCCCTGAGTGAAAACACCGATCTTGCTTTTAATGAGGTGTGGTTAGGGGCCCAGGAGCTTGCTTGTGTTACAATCACCCTACACTTGGGGTTTCCTTGGCAACTTCCTACTTCAATGACCATGGTAATGCTCTGCCTTATCTGCCCCTTGGATGTCCCAGGGCAGATGTCCTTCATCTGTTTAAATGTCCCCTTTCTGAGCACTAGCATCACTTCTTTTCCTTTTCCCTCTTGTAAGCAATGCTGCAGGGGACATCTTTGTGTCGGGCTCCTTGCACACCCATGTGTCACCATGCTGGCTGGAGTGGGAAGACGTGGATCAGTCCAAGGGCACAGTTCACTTGTTGAGCTATTCATTTGCAGCTAACCTTGTTGTAGTAGAGAATTAACAACATCTAAAGAGAGTTCTGCCCTTTGCTCCTGACTCTTGGGAAATAACTTCTTGGGAAATAAGCCCTTGGTACGTCCTGTATGATAAGCGTGTCTTTGTTCCTGGGCAGCTTGGGACACACCAGATATCTCTGCTGACAGTATTGTTCATGGTGCTATCTTTGGATATTTAATCAGCTGACCACTGGGGAGACTGGAGACTAAAAGACTGCCGGTGTCACCCACATAAAGGAGTCACAGCAAAAAGCCCAGCTAGACCAGGGAGCTTTTCTGAATCAGTGGTGCGTCATACATGTCACACGTTGCCAGGAGAGTTGGTACTGCCTGGAACTCCCCCGGGAGAGGACAGCAAAGATGCCCGCACTCAGAACCTCCCCAAGGTCTGCTTAATGAGTCTTATTTTAATGCATGTCCTTTGCTCTAATAAACTGTAACCATGAGTATAGCAGCTTCCGGTGACTACAAGATCCTTAGCGAAGTCCTAAGTCTGAGGGTGGTTTGGGGGATCTCTGCAATTGCACTTACTACCTAAAGGCAGCTCTTCAATGTTCAGTCAGCCCCAACTATTGCTTTCTTGCTCTCACTTTCCACCTGGGCCTAGGAATCCACCTACTTGCCAGAATTTGAACCCTGATCTGAGGTTCCAAGGTCACCTTGTGCCCAGTTCCATTCCTCTGTGAATCCAGCTTTGTCACCACGGGCCTGGGAAATGGAAAGCTAGAAAAAAAAGAAGCCAGCAATTTGGAGTTCGAGAGGATGTGACAGAAGGGTTGGTCAAACAGCTCAGTGGATTAAAATGCCTACAAGCAGGAGCTGGGGGTTCAGTCCCCAGGCCTGCCATGCCAACCCCAGCCCTGGGGCATGCTGAGACAGCAATTGAGACTGGACCTGGTGGCATGCACCTGCAATCCCAGCTCTTGGGAGGCCGTAAACAGGCATATCACTATAAATCCAATCTAGTAGCAAGACCCTGAACACAATGTAAAACCTGCCCTAAAAATACAAAAAACAAAAATGAAGCGGCAAAGCAAACACAAAGGCAGGGCGCAAGTCTATGCTGGCCTTCCAAGCTGAATTCAGCAGCGATCTGTCTGCAGCTAGAGGTGGTCTGCCTCAAGACGAGTGTGAGGACCTCTGCAGGCTATGAACGTGGCTCCTCTTCCCAGTGAAAAGCTGTGCTTTTATTATATAAATCTGTTCTTGGAGTTGGAAGAAAATAATTTTCTTTCTGGTTGTTGTTTGCTTAAGAGGATTGGAGAACTGAGAGCTGTCCTGATGGATGATTAATGGGGAAAAAATTACATTCCGAAGAACTCCTCCAGAGTGGAGGGCAGGTTCATTTCCTCACTTCTGTCTCTGCTGGAGCCGGAGGAAACACAGAGGGGGGACACGCAGAAAAGTAACACCTTAAGGCTGAGAGGGAACTAATGGAAACAGTGGGTGTAAGATCTGAGAGAAGAACTGCTCGGGACCTGTGCTCTGCAGTCTTGGGTGCACCAGGAGGGCCTCATGGTACAAAAGGACAAGGTGCGGTGCTGGAGGCTGATGCAGTTGGATCGCTCTGGGACTTAGAATCACAGCTGACACGGGTCTGTCTGGCTCCTCAGTCCCTGTTCTTCCATTCAGTGGGAATCTGATAGGGGTGACCACAGGCCAAGCCTCAGGGAGGAGGTTTCTATGAGCTGCACAAAGAAGCCCCATCCCTAGAGCAGGCTCTACAGCAATCCCCAACTGTGCTCCATAATGACACATCTACTGCCCCACCTGTCCCCAGGCCTGTGCTGGGGCTTTGGTTTTCCCAGAAGGGAAATGAAGGTTATGAATGCAGAGTTGAGAAAAAATGCTTCTCATCTTCCCTTGGTACTCACTCAGTGTAGCTGTTTGATGCCACTCTCTAGCAGATTTCAGAGGAGACCAGGCCCATATTCAGCACATAATGCCTGCAGCTCATAAAGGGCCTCCAGGAGTGAACAGGGTTGGGGTGTGTGCTAGAGCCAGCTGGGACTGTGGGCCTGGACATGCAGAGCCTTGGGCAGTCTCTGACTGTAATGGCCCTCAGTGTCCTAAGCATTTCTGTTGATGGAGTTCTGGCCCTGTGCTCCATTGGTCATTCCTTGCTTCACTCCAACTCAGCTAACTCCTACAGGATGAGGGGAAAACTCCCAAAGCTGCAACATTCCGGCTGCAAGTCCCCTGAGATGCTGATTTGGAGGCCAGCTGGGTAAGCTCAAAAGAGTCAAGGATACCAACCACCTTCTCTGTGCTCCTGGTGACTCCAAGAAAATTCCACTATGGAGAATTGTTGCAGATCACAGAACAAGACTCATCCTGTAATCATATAAATATCTGCAAGTGTTGGACTCTGAGGTTAGAGAAGTGAGCAGAGCATCATGATCCATGTCCTTGTGGAGCTGAAAGTGAGTAGATGGATAGTTATATGAGTGGATGGATGGATGGATGGATGGATGGATGGATGGATGGATGAAGGGATGGATGGATGGATGGATGGATGAA